>JAQFVV010000790.1:0-219326 GCA_028023455.1 Epiperipatus broadwayi | reverse complement strand
TAAAAAGTCATAAATCAAATGACAGCCTGAGTTTGTTAGCACTCTTCACCATTATCCACCAACTGCTGTCTTGGCTGGTGACTTTAAAGCCTCCTGGAAATAAAGGCCATAATTTATTTTTATCTGTCATATATATATATATATATATATATATATATATATATATATATATATATATATATATATATATATATATATATATTAGAATTTTTTTTCATTTACACACACATTTATTCTGCATTATCATGCAATCAGACAACTAAGAAGAAAGACTATGGTGTTTTTTTGATTTTAAACTCTGAGGTAAAAAGTCAATAAACTCACCCCACTGGCTAATGTATGTTAGTGAGCAGCCTATTCATGTTTATATACTATATGAATAATCACATAGCAATAACAACTACAATAAGAAGAATGTATAAAGTGGACATTAGGAATTTGCCCTGACTCTATTCCTTTAAAGCCTCCAAGAGGAATCAAAAGGTGTCCTATTAGTTAACAAAAAACTTTTGTACAGACATTATGAGAATAATATTTTTTTTATTATGCAATTATAGAAAAACCAATTATAAAAATTATAAATTATCAAAATCTTTATTGATTCAGCTTCATTTATAAAACATAAATGAGTTACTATTAACATATCATAAAGCTATGAAATTCTGTTCAAAAATTTTGAAATGCATTTATAATTACCAAACTATAACAAACTTTTGTAATATGGTATTTTACTATTGTTACAAGTTTCTTGCTTGTATTTTTAAAAGTAAAACACATTTGTAAGTCTAAAAATGAAAAATATTTCTTTTATAGTAATGAATATGCAAATATTTTGTAAAAATAATCCTAAATATTTAAAAAAATTGTGGTAAAAAATATATTCTCTCACTGCTAATAACACCAAGTTTATTTATATGCCTTAAATCAAAGAATCTACCAATCAGCAATATTTTAGACATGTGTCAGCTTGTTTCCAATAATTATAAGTGAATTACTGACATTTTCAGATTTTTTTCTACTAATAACCAATATTTATTTTAGTACCAGCTGTTAGTATTGGATAAATGTAAGACTGACAAAATAGGCTAAAGATAGTCTCAAAAAGTAATCTAAAGTACTGCAATACCATTACAGTTGTCCATAATAATAATAAATAAATATGCTATATACATATAAATAAGTGAATTTTTAATAAAATTTTATAGCTGAGCCACTTTCAGGGCAATGTTTAAACCCCCATAATCATAGCTATTTAATATATAATGAATGATAAATAATGTTTTTTTAAATGTGTGTAGATGTTTTACATAAAATATTTATATATTCAAATAATTAAATATTCCATGCTTTGGAAAGAGTAAAGAAAGCTTCTCTTTTGTTAATGGCATTGTTATTATTGGCTATTACATATGCCTTTTTTACTCTTCATTTAATATCATTTCTTTATAAAAAAAATATTGCTAGCTTCAGAAGGCTCAAAAATGTGATTGGTAGTAATTTGGTGCTCCCAAAATATCGATTTAGTTTCATCTTTAATTTTAACTTTATTATACATTATTTATTATAAATTAAAGATGAAACTAAATCAATATTTTGGAAGCACCAAATTACAACCAATCATATTTTTGAACCTTCTGAAGCTATCATTACTTGTTCAGAAAAAAATGATATTAAAAGAAAAGTAAAAAAAGGCATATATAATAGCCAATAATAACAATGTCATTAACAAAAGAGAAACTTGCTTTATTCTTTCCAAAGCATGGGATATTTAATTATTTGATTTATTTACATATATAAATATTTTATATAGAACATTTACATGCATTTAAAAAATCTTATTTATCATTGATTATATATTAAATAGCTATGATTATGGGGTTTTAAAGATTGCCTGAAAGCAATTCAGCTATAAAATGTTATTTAAAATTTCACTTATTTATATGTATGTAGCATGTGGTTTAACACCTGTAGAGGTCCCTACTATCGCATTTTTATACACATGTGCTTGATGCTACAGCCTTAATGAATATTATTATTATTTTATAATTTTAAAGTGATAGATATATATTATTACAAAGTTATCCATAATGTAATGGAGCTAAGAATTAGTGAATTGGTAATAATTTACTTCTTGTTTTTCAAGTTAAAATTGTTTATATATATATATATAAACAATTTTAACTTATTGTTAAATAATATATATATATATATATATATATATATTATTTAACAATATATAAAAAATTTAAAAGTTTCATTTTATTTCTGTCTTATAGAATTCTTTTAACATTTTTTTAAAACTATATAGACACACATTATAAATTGTTACAATACATACATAATTATAATAGGCATAATCTATTGCTAGACTTAAATGTAAAACACAAAATCATACTACTTAATGTTACATTTTTCTGCTTTTGGAAAAGTTAACAATAGATAGGGGTATATGATTTAAAATATAAATATTATTGATAAAAAGTCTTATGACTTTACTGCCCAGGAGCTCATAAGAAGTTTGAACAACAGATTTGCAAATGCCAGAATAGATCTTAGGACCTCTAAAGTCCAAGTTGGTCATGTGATTAACTGCATCAAATCATGCAGGATAAAAAGCATTGATATAAAGAGATGACTAATGTTATGAAGTGGTTCTAAAACTAAAATAATAAGATAGAATTTAGGATATAATGGTAAATTACCAGTTATGATGATCATGTTTCATGTGACAGTAGTATTGCCATAGCAACCTATTATACATATATTTAGTTAGAAAATTTAACTCACATTAATATTTCAAGAGCATTGCAAAGATTTTATAAAGTTTTTATTGTTTTATTCAAATTTAATTTAAGCAAGTATATTTTTGTAATATTAGCTTTACTCCTATTTAGAATTACTTTATTAAGCATTACGATATATTGAATTTTATACCTTTATTTTAAAACTATTTTTATTGCTGTCCATATAATTACCACTGAAAAATATACAACCAAAAGTTAGATGACATTTTCATAGCCTCTCTCTACAAATGACCTAATTTTTTTCTTATACTATATTTTCTAATTTTTTTGCTGTTGTTTTTTCGATTTTTTTTTTCTAAATTTAGGTAAATATTTACCTTTAAAATATTTTAATATTTTTTCATTTTATTTTTTATTACTTCATCTTATTGTTTCAATCATATTTTTTTCCGTTTTTATTTATAACCCCCCCTCCCCTCAATGTTTTACCATTTTTCAATCTTTATTTTAATATTTATTTCTTAAAAACATCTAAATATTTTTACTTTTTATTTTATTTTTGAATAAATAATAACAATAATATGAATTAACTTTCAAATGCATTGAAAAAACATAAGTACACTTCTAAAAATAATTTTTATTTGTTCAAATTTATTACATTTCCTTTCTTTATCACATTATATCACTTTATTATTTTTTATTCCAACTATTTTCGATATTCTTTTTAAAACGAAACGATAATTTACGTCATGAAAGATCTTTTTTTTCTTCTTTATCGTTATGAAAGATTTTGAATTACAAATTGTTATTGTAATTTTTTATATCACTTTTGTATTTTTTTAAACTATATTTAATTTTTTTTTTCAAATTTATTAACAATATCTTTTATTTTTTTAATCATTTTATTTTTTTACACATTTTATTATTTATAACATTCTTCAAATAGAATATCATAAAATATTATTGATAAAATAAAAAAAAATTCAATAAAAAACATGAACAAATTTCTTGGTATAATTTTTTAAGTAAATAAATTGATTTTTTATTATATTATGATTTAATATTCTTGCCATTTAAATATTGAATTAATAAATTGTTATATTACATTTAATTTACTCAATAGTAAGCCAAAAAAATATTAGTAATCATCAAATTTTATATATGTATATGTTAAAACGAAGATATATTAGAAAATAACCATAAGTAATTATGGTCATATCTTACATCTGTCAAAAAATTAAATACAAATTTAAAGATGAGTACATAGACCAATTCTTGATCCATATATACATTTATTTATATTCCTTAAAACCAGTCATTTAAAAATATATTTTTCTTAATTATAATTTTTACTGGTATTTTATTCACAAACATGTTATTATGAAGAAATGAATAAATATTACATTATATAGAATAATTTTAATAATGTAAATGAACAAAAGATTTAAGTTTTCCATAAAATACTTGATTTAGAAAGTCTTTTCAATTTTATCTACATTTTTAAATACAAAAAAAGTCATTATTTGTTAGTCATGGAGTCAAGAACTTACTGATTTGACTTATCTTATTGTGAGGATTTCAGAATCTTAGGTTGGTTTTTTAAAAAAAAACTTCCAGTAATTGATAGAAAAACCATATCTCATTTTTTCTAAAATAAATTTAGCAACATAATATTTCTATACAAAGTAATTGGGTAGAAGGAAATATTTTCATCTAATAAATGTTATAACTTAGTTTTTACATCACTTACAGTTTGTAATCTATATATTGCATTTGAAATGCACATACATGAAGCTATGTTATGAATTAATAATTGCTTAGTGCTTTGGGAACTTCATGTTTCCATATTCATATCTTATACTAATGATTGTAATTATCTCTTTAATAAAGATATATGCAAATATATGCAAATAACCTAGACAGCTCATTTTTTTGAAACAGAGAAGCAGGCATCTCACCTATTGATGGCATTGGAGTTGTCTGCAAAGAAGCATGTTTCTTGATCTTGGCATAATTATGCTCAAAGAACATCATTTTGGCAGTAGAGGGTTCAAACCTGTGACCTGTGGATTTTTTGATGTTCAAAAAATATAGAGCTGCCCTCAGATTTGATTCAAACCCAACCTGTGGCCTGTGAAAAATGTAGACTGCTCTCAGATTTGATTTCAGTCATTCCTCAGATTTGATTTGAGCACATGGCTCAAATCAAATCTGAGGGCAGCTCTATAGTTTTCAAATATCAAAAATCTACAGATCATGTGTTCAAACCCTCTACTGCTGAATGGTGTGTCACTGCTTGAATCAAATCTGAGAGCAGATCTATATTTTTCAAACATCAAAAATCCACAGACCATGTGTTTGAACTCTCTACTGCTGAAATGATGTACTCTGAGCACAATGATGCCAAGAACAAGATTAAGGAAGCATGCTTCATTGCAGACGACCCCAACACCATCAATAGGAGACATACCTGCTTCCCCATTTTGAAAAATTGACCATCTCAGTTATTTGCATATATCTTTATTAAAAAGATAACAATCATTAGTATAAGCTATGAAATATGGGAACACAAAACTCCCAAAAGTGCTGAGCAATTATTATTTGTAATATAGTTTCACATATGTGCATTTCAAGCACAATATATAGATTAATAAATGTTGTAAATCTTGATTTAGGTATATCAATAGTACTGTATATCTCCATTACTCCTCCAAGTTTAATCAGTGTATAAATTATAATATATAACCTAACAATTTTATGTATTTATTTATACATTTTGTTACTTCTGTAAATAAACAGTCAAAATATTGTCCCATTGTAATTTATAGATTTATCTAATTAGTAAATGAATATTTTTTAAAAAAGTTAAAAATTACTTATATAACTATAATAAAATACTTATTAAATTTACCAAACACCCAAGTACCATATTAGCAAATTGGAGTTGTATTATCCAAATGTTTGAATCTACCTAAACACAAAGATATTTAAACAGATTTACATTCTCATAGTCATAGTCATCAAATCATCAATCTCTAAAGTTAGTGCAGTCTTTTTTCAACTACTTTGATTAATAACCTTAGATATTTGTAAATTATTATTTATCTAGATTGTATTGAAAATATTAGGTGAATTGCACAAATATGCATGTGAATTAACAAACATATTTACAGATATAGAAGTAAAAGTTTTTTTTTGTTTTTAAACAATTCAATTTAAAAATAATTTACTATCAAACTTATATCCCATCTTAATGCCTGCATCATGGATTTATTTATGCATCACTTAATATATTATTGTTTATGAAATGAAAAATGAAGATAGAGCTAATATATAAGCCTATTTGCCCAGGTTTTTCTTTAAAAAGTCTTCTGGTTTTTCACTTTTAATAATTTATTCATGATATTAGGCAGCAGATAAGTACAAACCAGTGTCAATCAGTTCTCTGAACAAAATAAAAGAGGGAAATAGAGATTACATCTTTGTTCTGACATTTTTTTTTGCTTTTTCTAGTAATGAAATCTATATCTATAATGCCGCTTTATTTTTAGCAGTCACATCAAATCTCTGAATAGGTTTTAGATATAATGAATAATGTCATTTTTATATAATAATTACTTTTATTTTTTTCTATTTATGTTATTATTTTATATAAATTGTAAAAGTAGAAAGGAAAAAAGCAATAGGCATAACTTCATGGTTATATATATATATATTTTAAAAATTCAATAGTTGCGTATATTAAAATAGTCCAGATGTTCTGTAAAACCTAGTCATTTTTTAAGATTAAAAACTAATTTCATTAAGAAGAATATCTACAATTTGTATGTCAAAAACTAAATTAGTCTTTAAAAATGTATATCATTAAAAGCAGATACTTAAAATCTTTTATTATAATTTTAAAAAAAATAACCAATGAATATAATTTTTATTATGTTTATATAAGATTCATATATTAGTTTCATGTAGTAAAAATTATCTAATGTGAACATGATCAACAAATAGTAATATCGTTTTTTTTTTTCAATTTTACTTCATCAATCATTTGAAGATCTTCTTACTTCTGTCGTTAAATTTCTATATTGTTTACATTTTTAAAGTTAAAACACAAATATTGTAAACATTATCGTAGAACAAATCAACATTCTTCTTTAATGAATGCAAAAACTGATTTAATACTATATACATCTTTTTTTTTTTTTTACTATATACATTAGAAGAATTTCACTTCCTTGTAATAAGTCAAATTAATTACTTTAATGTTTAAAATATAATAAACATTATCATAAGTAATGTATTCTTTCTCAACACCAAGTTTTTACCAATATGTTTGTGACATAATAATTATTATTTTACCCTTGGAATACAGCAATGGTATGGTACATTCAGAATTCTTCACATATAACACAATTGCTGTTTGAATTTGAATTATAAGTGATTGCATGGCCTTTCCTTGTTTTCAGAGTAAAATATTTAATTTTTTTATACTAATAGGTTTTTCTGCCTGAAAAAATTTATCACAGTCAATCAAAGCAATTTATAAAAATTCAATAAAAACAAATAATTAATAATTTATTGAATTCATCAAAATAATCACTAGAATTTAAAAAAAAAAAAACTAATTTTTTTAGTGGCATTTACGCAATATTATTATGGAACAAAACGTAAAAACTTTTTTTTCTAATCCTTCTGCATATAACATTGAATTATAACTACTCATGAAATGAACACATATACATTGGGAAAATTAATTTTTTATTCCCTTACTGTTTTGTTAATATATCAACATAAATTCAGTTCTATGCAATCTCATTCCAATCAACAATTTGTCCTATCAAAAAGAAACATTTTTAATTAAAATGTTTTCTTCTAAAGCAAACTTATTTTAAAAGTACCTCTGCCATTTTTGAACTTTGATGCTATTGGGCTACATTCCGGTCTTCACAAATTCACATGAAATAAATTTTGTATAATCAATCCACACATTTTTTTTAAAAAAAAAACATCTTTATTACCATTACTATCTATTTCCTACCATTTTCAATATTGATATTACAGATATTTTTATCATTTAAACAAGAAATATAGTAAGCATAGTATTCTACTCAGATTTTGTTAGAAACGATATTTTAACCCATAATTTTCAATTTATTTATATTATTAAAATATTATAAATAAAATTCAATTTATTTTATGTTATTTGTGATGTGCCACAAACTTATCACTGCTATAGTTTTTAATCATAAAGTCTATTCCTATTTTAAGTATTTATACATGCTTTCTTTAAAATGAAATGATTCAACTCACTAGTAATATATATGCAATTAAAACATAAAATTGTTGTTGAACAAGTACACAATTCAATTATTATTATTATTATTATTATTATTATTATTATTATTATTATTATTATTATTATTATTATTATTATTATTATTATTATTATTATTATTATTATTATTATTATTATTATTATTATTATTATTATTATTATTATTATTATTATTATTATTATTATTATTATTATTATTATTTTTTTTTTTTTATTTTAAGTTTCAACAATAGTAAACTTTATTAATCCTTTTAGTTACATAGTATTACAATGCTATATCAAGGTACATGTTTAATCTCATTATTATCAGTTCAATTTCAAGTGCTACAATATTCATTTTTTTAAAAGTACATATCTATATAGGCAATATGCACATGATTCTATCCACTTTAGAAATGTCAATTACACATATTATTGTCCAAGAGGAGCATAATCTGAATCATACTTTCTTTAATTCTTTGGAAATAGGAGATATCATTTCATCATTGTTTTTTGATTTCCAATCTTGTGATATATCATGAAAGACATTATATGAATTTCTTTATCTCACAGCCTTTATATTCTAATTTGTCATTCAAATCCATTAAGTCCATGATCATATTTGGGATCATTAAAAACTTACAGTTTATCCACAAACCAGCAAGTTTGTTCTTTTTAACTTTGCTGTTTGTCTGAGCAAGGACAAAGTAGCTGCATAAATATCCAGGCTGATGATCTGCTTGTCTCTAACTTGAATTTTAATTAACTTATTCTCAAATATGGCTGGATGCCTTCTGGGGTTATTACCCAATACAAACACAAACCTAGTGCACCAAAGTGCATATAAAACAAATGTTGAGGTTCTTATGGCTGTTACAGACCTACCTTTGTAAGTTGACATAATTTGCATCATTGTAGTGTTTTGTTTTCTATATTTTCCCTGCAGAATGCATCTAGTCTGCTTCATGCCCTTGCAGTTGAAAATTATATGCTGTAAAGTCTCCTCAGCCATATGCCAAAGGCCCCAGAATGGATCAACTGACCTGTACATTCTTCCATGATGTAAAAAATATTTAGTAGATAAAGCATTCAAATTCATTTTGATTATAAAATCTAGGAACTTAAGTTCTAGTTTCCTTCTTTTGTATTGCTTGATCAGATATTTGTTTCCTAATTTTAGTATTGATGGGATCTCCTCATTGTGATTATTTTGATGTATAAACTTATATATTTTCCAATATTTATACTTTTGTTCAAATTGATCCGGCATTGTTCTTTCTCTCCTGCATTGGTAGATGGTGACTGCCAAAAAACAATCTTTTGGAGGAGGCCTATCTGTAGGAGTTATCTGCTCTAAGTGTCTTAATTTAGGAAATTGAGTTAGTATAGCAATTATAGCATTCCTTGTTTTGAATGTTTGACCAACCCAATCACTATCCCAGGGGTCTCCTCTGAGTGTATTAATGTTTATTTATTATATCAATCCACTTATTGAAAAAATCAATAGCACATTCATTGGAGTTCAAATACCTGGTACAACACAGAAGATTGCATGTCTCACATACATGGATGATATCACAGTCTTCTTGACATCCAAGAAGCAAATACCATAGCATCAGGCAGTGATTGAACAATTCTTAAAACAATATGGAATGAGAATAAACCTAGAAAAGATTGCAGCCTGGACACTACTCCTGGAAGACCATGAGAGCCAAAGTATCAAGCAAAACCTACTCCATTTCTAGGCTTTCCCTTTTTTCTAGGAGCCACTGGAATGAGATGTCAGATTCAAGCCAAGCTCAAAGAAGTCAAAAGCATAGCTGAATCACTCTCAAAAGCATATTTGTCCATATATGCAAAGGTGCAACTGATTAACAAGCTTATAATAATCAAGATAACATATTACATGCCTGTAGTTGAATTTTCAAAAAAAATTATGGCATGCATTAATTCCATATGTTGCAAGCTCCCCTGGGGGAAAAAGGCAGTGGCAATTTCAATGGCAAAACTCAATCACCCTCTTATAGCAAATGGACTGGGATTGCATAGCTTACAAACATATTATTATTATTATTATTATTATTATTATTATTATTATTATTATTATTATTATTATTATTATTATTATTATTATTATTATTATTATTATTATTATTATTATTATTATTATTATTATTATTATTATTATTATTATTATTATTATTATTATTATTATTATTATTATTTAATTCTAAAGCAGTATGTAACTTATACTGAATTGTTATATACCACTTAACGTGATCTGCACTACAGGGCGCCATCTAAGCAATTGAACCTAGAAAAATTTATAAAGTAAGCAGATACGTAAGTCAAAAAAAAATTTTGTTTTTTTTTTTTAATTTTGATTCCGGTCATTAGCCCAAGTTACTAGCTCAGGGAGTAGCAGAGATTTAATAATATAATATCTTATCTAATTATATTTCAATATTAAAAAATAAATAAAATAAGCCTGCCAGTAATTAACATACAAAAATTTATTTACGCACATATATATAAGATTTAACATTATTATTTTAATATGTTTACTTTAACATTTAACATTATTTTTACTTTTATTTTAGATTTTTAATTTACATTTTAAATTTTATACTATTATAGTTCGCACAGATTTGTTTAAAATGTTGAGTATAGATCGGTTAAATAGATTCCACGGTCAAAAACATTTCAAAATAAACATAAACGATCAAAATACAAAATCATTGATACTGTCAATTGCAGAGGGAAATTTATAAGTAACCCAATAGCATTCACCATAAGATGCTTGCATTAACACCAATAACTTAAAAGACATCCAAATAAATACATTTTGGATACTCAACATAAGGTATCAGTATTTACCAAATGTCTATATATATTTTGATCGAATATGAAAACCAAAAACATAATCAACCGGTAACGAACCCATGCAAGCATCTATACCCAACTTAAATTTAATGCATCTTTATTTCGAGTGTTGAGTATGAATAGACTACATAGATTTGCATTTGAAAAGAAAATATTCAACTTGTTTAACCTTAGGCCAAAGGTTCGCAGTCAAACCAAACTTTAATCCATCTGATATATCGATGTGTTCAATGTAATATGAATATGGCAGCACAATTAGGTTAAGAGAAGAAACTGCTTCTCATCAGATAGAAATATTACATCTATCTGACAATGAGAGCAATAAAAAAAACTCCATAGGAAGGAACAGCATTCTATGTCTTATAATCTATTCTATAGGCAAAACGGAAGTATGCGGCGTATAAAAGTGATTCTGCTCATAGCGAATCTCGTACTACATCTACTAATTACACCAATATATACAATCCATTGACCTAATTCAACTACAAAATGAATAACCTAAGATTACCCTCCCTTAATATAACTTTACAAATCTATATAGCCATTCACGCCCGACTTAAGTTTAATATTTATATAACTAGTTTAATGAAAAACAGAAATCATAATAAAACTTAAAGAACAAATAAATAAATAAATGGAAATGATTTTACAAAAGAAATACATTAAATAAAATTATAACTAATTAATAAATAACATTGGTCAGATAGGATTCTATTTCTTAATTATTTTAAATACGGAAAGTTTTTAATCTAATGTTCATTAATTATAAAGTTCTTATGGTTTAAAACAGTTCATCTTTATCTGTTGCTTGCCATTTAAACATGAATTCTCATGCCATCCTAAAAAGATTGGTTGAGTTAGCCATTGTTTTTTATTTATTTATCCGGAAATCTGTTAGTTTAGTTGGTCCTTAATGTAGAAAAAAAAACGATGTCATTTCTCCTTTTTTTCTTAACAAAACTGAAGGGATTAAAGAGTGCATCTTTTCAATCCCTTCTCCTTCATCTCCACACTAACACATATAGTCACATCATAATAACTAATTCTTTTATTTTCAAACCTTTCCTTTTATAATAATTTTGTGGATTAACTCAACATTACATCATGATGGTGAAAACCTTTTCATTGAGGTCTGATTTCCTGATGGATTTCTTTCATTTCTGCTCTCAGCTCTTCTAGTATTGATTGTTGACTCCGTTTAATTTTATATTTTGTTTTGTTATATTTTGTTTCATTTCCAGCAACTCCTGTCTTATTTCTTTCATCTCGGCTTGCTGAGTTTGTTTCATTTTTATTATCAACTCTATCATCATCTTCATCATCGTCTGTGTCTCACTCTCTTCTTTTTCTACTATCTGGGGGTGTTTAAATGAAACTGGGCTCTCTTCCCAACCTACCTCCCTATTGTTTTCTTCTTTAGCTTCCATTTTCAAAATAAACTTAGCCCTGATGCAATCTCATTATTTTTTTTCAAATTACCAATGGAATTTTTCTTTTAAATCTGTTTATTAAAGGTTTTTTTTTTAATCTTCAACAGCTAACTTTATTTTATTTTTACAAAGCAAACTTAAACTCTTTACTTTTTTAAAAAAACTTTACGAACATCGAACTAATTAATAAACTCTTTTTGAATATCAAAACATTAAATACAGACAGATCCGAAACTACCTGCATCTTTCCATCAACTTCTATTCTACCACTAACTTTATTTCACCTATTTTTGCCTACTGTTTCTGTTTATTTTTCCCAACCATCCGAACAAAACATTTCACATAAAGTTTTAATATCAGCTCCCACGTTTGGTTGCACCAAAAATTACTATCCTATATACTGGACAAAAGCTTTAGACTCACATATACTGACCTCCAGGGTGCCACTAGTCTGCAATTTGGAACTAGACATTTATTTTTAAGGGGTTACAGGATATGCAAATCAAATGCGCTGGACTAGCTCAATCAAGCAAATGAGATCTATGTTTTCTTCAGTGAGTTGGAAAGGTAGCAACAGAAAACAAAATCAACTAAGTAAATGAATAAATAAATAATTTTATTAAAAGTATGATTAAATAAACATAAATCTAAATAATAATCTTTAAAGCACACTTAAAATATGTACTACACGTACATTCATCAAAATTGAACTAAAATATTTATATGGCTTTGAGAGCGATTTCCTGTGCATGAAAGAGTGCAAAATACTGACAGTAGCAGAAGTATTAGTAAGTATACAGTGATCTCATGCCAGACAAGGGAGGTTAGCTTCCTGCTTATAACCCATAGTTAGGAAAAGAGATTTATGGCGAAACAGAAAAAATATGAAGGTAGCTTCCAAAACATTAATAATAATAATAAAAAGAGTGCTGAAAGTTATTACTTTAAATCGATTGACCTCCCTCTGAGTGAGACAGGTTAGGAGCTCATGATCTACCTATTGAGAGGGTTAAAATGATTGTATGTGCCCCTAATAAATGAATTGATAGCTTGAAGAAATAAAACTAAGAACTATTATATTTCTTAATAGTCTAAGAAATAAGAAAGTAGCTTCCAAAACATTAATAATAATAAAAAGATTGTTGAAAGTTATTACTTTCAATCGATTGACCTCTCTCTGAGTGAGACATGCTAGGAGCTCACGATCTACCTATTGAGAGGGTTAAAATGATAGTACATGCCCCTAATAAACGAATTGGAAGCTTGAAGAAATAAAACTAAGAACTATTATATTTCTTAATAGTCTATTATAAATAAAGTTTCATGACATAAGTAGAACTAATAATAAAATGGGTCATGAGCCAGATGTCAATTAAAATAGTCTGTAATATCCAGACAGCTTTCTATAATAAAAAGGATGTGAGATTATAAATAAGCTACTATCTTACTTACTAAGACTTAAATAGGACGGACAGTAATAGGTTTGAAACTAGCACTCATTAAAAAAAAATATCAAGCACACAGAAATCGAATTACATAAGATACAACTTGAAAAACATTTATATTTAAAAACAAAAAGGAACAAATCTAAGACATTATTTAAATTGCAAAAATGTAAGGTACCTTAATAACTTATTTAAATGCTAGTGCACTAGACTTCTTAGGTTAGTCCATTGCTCTGGATTCACTGACAGTAGGCTTGGGCAAGTTGGTTAGTGGTTTCTTTGGAGCCGGTTCTTATGGCATTGTAGGCAGTTAATGGAGACACATGACATCTGAACCTGTCCTGGCGAGAAGCTTAGCACATCATGGTAAAAAAATATTCTTGCTGTAGGTTTAATGTTCATTCTAGGTAGAATAATTACCGGATCAGCTTTCAGAATATGCAGGAATAGTTTGGGCAAGTATCTCTCAGAGTTGGTGGAAGTTTCCCAGAGTTTGTGCAATTCTCCTCTCCTAGTTGGTGTCTGTCTCTTTGCGCTGGTGCAGGTATACTAGCTAATCTTAGATAATCCGAAGGCCTAATTAGAACTTGTTATCTGAATCATATCTTCTAATTACAAAACTTTTTCTTTTTAATTAAAATTTAAAAATTCTCTATCTAGCTAACAATAGTTATATAATTAACGAAATAAATTGCCCTTTACAGATCTAGGAACCAACTAATGAAAAATTATTTTCTTTTTGTTTTCTTTCTTTTTTAATTATTCTTATCAATATAAATCCCAAATCTGTAAAGCAATCTATTTGTACACTTTACTTTTACATAAATTTAACAAAAAAGTAATCTTAGTATTCTTTTTTTTTTAAATCAAAATTAAAAACCAAATATAACTGTGGTATTAAAATATAATTCCGACGCACATACATATATATTAGTACAATCATTAAAAAAAACTTTTAATCAAGTTTTACAAATGAAATCCTAAATAAAAATGTATTTTATTTTCTTTACCCCTATAAAAGTATATTTTTTGTAATGGTATCTTAACATCCATTACAACTGCCTCTCCGTCATCACAAAAAAAAAAAAAAACTTAGCTGACTTTGCTCTGCCTACCACTAACCAGTTTTCTCTAAGTTTGTTCTCACTTTAAAAAAAAAAATCAAATCCGTCCGACTACCCTAACGAATACTATTTTAAATCATTTGTAAGTAACATAAATTTTCAGGAATATACTGACGATCTATTAAAATAACTATTTACAACAAAGTAATACAATTACGATAGCCACTATACATTTTATTAAATAAAAATGAACATAATTCAAAATATCAAAATGTAATATTGTTTATCACACACATATATAGTTGTAATTTTATAATATTATTTACAAAATTCATTCAGGCTTATCACCTACGTTGAAATAAATTTCTATTCTCAACTCATAGTCCAATTACAAATCCATTGAGTTTTTTTTTTTTTTAGCAGTACCTCTGATCAATATCACTTACGCTTGGTCAGGCGGTTCTTTCTTTATTCTTACTGCCTCTCTAATGTAGTTCCTTTCCACCTTTTGTCTGTCCTTCGCTTATAATTTATTGCCTTGTCTCTTTCTCGTTCTGTTTTATCTTATAGCTCGTATATCTTACGACTCTTTAGCTGAGCAAAATATATTTGTTCAATGTGACCCATTTTAGTACAGACCACCTCGTTAATAACAAATGAAACGAATCCCTCTTCTATAGTCTTTTCATGTAAAATTGCTCTATAGATAGCTTTTATCTCTGCCTTAAAATCATACTCCTTAACTTTTTTCTTAACTCTTTTTTTTTAATTCGTATTCACAACCACTAGTTATTTTAACCAATTTATTTTTAGTTTCTTGCAGAAACTCTTTTACGTTATTCTCTGTCTTTTGATCTGCATTTTCTATCTCACCACCTATCTGCACCCAATCTCTACCAACTTCTATCTCTATTTCCACCTTGTCTGTTCTAACACTATCCTTTTCTAATTCATCTTTTACTTCTTTCGTCTCTTCCTTTACTATTTCAACTTCCTGAACCTCCTTATTCATATCTTTCTTTATGACTTCTATAGCTGCCTGATTTTTGTCGACTTTCTTCATTTTAACATATATATATATATATATATATATATATATAAATATATATATATATATATATTAATATATATATATATATATATATATATAGGTATTTGACCTCAGGATTTATCAATCTATTCATCCTCCACTTCATCTCAAGCAACCACTAGACATGATAACACAAATACAAAAATGTGCATGATCCCCAGTATATGTATTTCATGCATAACCAGCACTCATCAGTTGGGCCAGATCATAATCTACCACAAATGTATATATATACAATCAATGCTTGGACTTTTTATTAAGATATCAATTCCTCAAAATTTAATGGACAGGCTTTAATATTCTCACACTTTCCAATTATTCAAACATCCATTTCATTAAAAAACCGATGATGGAATTCTCAAATACCTTATACCTATACAAAATATATATTGTATGGAAATCTCTCATGTAGAATGTGTGCTTGTAGATAGTAAAAAAAAATGTGACCTGTGTGTTTCTACAGTGTAAAGCCTCTGAAGAAGTTTTAAAACATTAATGTCTTTAATTTTACTGGAATGGACTTTATAATATCCAAAAGAAGGTAACCAAAAGAAGCTAAATCTACCAACATGGACTTTGTGACATATAAATTAAACTTAACAAAAAATGGACTTTCTGTTAATGACTCTTATTAAATAATATTTCTTGGACATAATCACCTAAAATGTGGCAAGAATTATAATTTCTTAACTGTGTATTTTTATATTTATATACATAATTCTTATAAATTTATTATAATCAAGTATTATGAAAAGATAAAGTTGAATTTCAAAAGTTTTATAATGCACTAAGTACACATTTGGCATATTACTGCCAGAATCACAGTGCTGTTTAATGTTTAGCAGTTAGAAATATGCCTGTATATATGGATGTAGTTTGATCTAAGTTTCAATAGATATAATAATATGTATTTGTATCATTTGTATAATAATAAGTTAAACTGGAATATTTAATCAATATACAAACTATATGTTTGTATTGAATTAATTAGTCAAAAAGTATCATTGTGTAATAAACATTTGTTTTTGTTATGTGTTAATGTAGCCTCCATTCTCTTTTTTTATGAATTCTCCCTATTTAAAATTAGTAAACTATTTATTGTAATGTGAATATAGTATTTGTAAAATATGTTATTTATTTCAGAAGAGTAAAATTCTAATAGTGGGAAAGGACTTATTCATCAAAGCTAGTCATGGTATTGCTGCCACATTGCTGAAGAGTATTTAAACTTCTATGGATTTACACAGTGATGAGGATGGTGCTTTTTGTTTAAACCTAGAACAAACTCTATATTTGTGGAGAATTTTCCTTTATTAATTAAGAGTGGCTTTAATGGTGTTGAAATGTAAGGGTCATGCATAATATTTATATAAATAGTGTGTAATCTGACCATTAGTATAATTTATAAATAAAATATATAAGTTAAAATAAGTAAATTGTATTATATTTCTCCTCTTATCTATATTACTGATAAGGTATTTAACTTCCAAAGTGTGGGATCAAGAATAAGTTCTCTCTTTGTAACCTCTCCCCTTTTCAGATTATTATAATACTGTAGGAGAACTAGTAACATTTCTGCAAATACAGTAATATTTTATAATCATATAATAGTGAAAGGGCAATGAGAGAAGTGAACAAAATTGGTTTATTGCATAAGATGAAGCAGTTAATAAGCCAGAGAACTGATCATACAAGATAAGTAATATTGGAGTTTTTAATTTTATTAATTTTATTTATCATTATAGTATAGCTCTGAGGAAGACTGCAGGACAATTGAAATATCAGATTGTATATATATTGTACCACTTATGAAAAGTGATCCATATTAAATTTTTGTCTAAAAATTATTAAAATAAAATTCTCATAAATAACATGAAGGTTAATAAATAAATAAATAATATGTAAGTCAGAATAAAAGTCTAAAGAGTTTTTTTTCTATTATTAGTAGTTTAAATAAAGTACAGCTCAATAAAAAAAACAATCAATAAAAGTTGTACAAATCAGTTTGAGAGAGTAGTTGTTTACAAAAGTTTAGAGGTTTTTTTTTTAAAAAAAAGAAAATAATTTACAAAAGTTTAAAGAGTTTTAAACTTTTGTATAAATGTCATTATCAATAAAAGTTACAATTAATTAATTAGAAGGGGGGAGATAGTTTAACTTGATAAAAGTTTAAGAAATAAATCATTGTATAAAATTAAAGGTACTCTCTCTTTTTATTTAAACCATTTAAAGAAAAAAAAGTAATCTTAAAAATTAAATAATGAGTTGATTTTAGAAATATATAGGTGCATAAATGATGGGGTAATTTTAAATATAGCAAAATGTGTGCTTGTTGATAAAATAAATATGTGTGTTAAATATTAAAGAATAAATGAAAATTATAAGTTAAAAGAAATTCCCTCAAGGATTGTATATACTAAAAGCTACATAAAAGAACAGAATTTACCAATGGCTACTAATTAAAAATCCACAAAACAACAAATTAACAATGGCTACCAACCAACAACAGGATTACAATCTTATCAAAGGAATGTAATCAAAAACAGTGGACAAATTCCAAAAACAGATATAGCTGGCAGACATAAAACCCAATTAACAAAGTGATAACAGGTCATCACATAAATAGTCCGATTTTTCATTGGTTAAACAGTTGAGTTCACAATCAAATTCAGTTCAGTTCAGTCAGTCTATCAGTTCTTCAATAAGTTGAATTCAGCCAATCAATCATTGAGTCTATCGTGTATCCAGAATCAGTTTTTTCCAGGACTATGCAGTGCTAACAGCCACTGGAATCATATGACTCTTCTCCAGCCCTTAGTCTAATGGAAAATCAGCAATTTGCCCAGAAAAAGTGATGCCTGCCTAACAACTTAAAAATGCCAGGAATATCTAACTATCTTAAAGAATAGTGCCACAAAATACTAAGCATTAAACCTCCACAAAAAAACCTCAAATCCAACTGGTACGAAAAATTTACATGTAACAGCAAACAGCAAGAAGTCCACATCCAAAGCTATAGGTAATAAATAACTTTTATTATTTCATTTCTGATAATAATGGAGCTATTGCTAACCTTGAAGCCTCCCAGAGTCAATTAATAATGTACTTTATAACTGCATAAAGTGAATTATTGATGTGCATGTTTGTGAAATGTCATATATATTAATGCTTTATGATATCTTATATTAATTTCATGTAATTATTTAATGTTTCATGTTATCTTATATTTTATTGTATAAATTAAGAATGTATGTGGTCATTAAATAGACTATCATTGTTTATATTTAATTGAAAAAAATTAGAAGTAGTTTAAAAGTTATAATAATAAGTACATATTTAAAAATAAATTATCTTTAAACTTAATGTTTGTCAGTCAATTCTTTTACCACTTATTGAAGCAACAATTTGTTATTGTATTACTGTTTATTGAGCTAGTTGGGATGTCTTAGGCACTGAATTAGTTTGACAATCATACAAAGTGTCTCATTTATCTTTGAATAACTGACTGGTGCCCGGGATTTACTCCGAAACAAAAAAGTGCTTTGAATGATAGGTGTTGAATTTTGCAGCTGAAAAAGTCTGTACCCTTCAAACATGGTCCCAGTTATATATATATATATATATATATATTTTTATTATATATATGCTCTGGCTTGGACACAGGTGCCCTTTGGGCATTATTCTTCTCTGCCTAAGGGTCTGTGATGGATGGAGCAATACTTAAATTGCATTGGTGAAGAGCAAATATGTAAGTTATAATTGTATCATATTTTGTATAAAAGTTTTACAATATTGTTTCACAAGTTATTTTATTTAAAGAGTCAAAAGTGAATATAGATGTGTTTACTAAATCACTGATGAACACCCCACCTGGTTCAATATATATATATTTTATAATGGGTATTGTATTATATATATATTGTAACGGGACAAAGATCTTTGAGATTCGCATATACTAACCCTGGGGGCACCACTAGTCTGAAAGTAGGAACTAGACATTTATTATAGGGTGGACAGGATATGCGAATCAAAAGGCACCGAACTACACTCAGGAAGGAACAAGATATCTTAAATATTATTTAGACAGTTGAGAAATCAAAACACAAAGACAAATGTCAGCCAAATTAAGTTTAAACAATTTATTAATTTTATTAAAAGTTGTGCAATAGAGGGAAGACATCTAGCCACGAATACAAAAGTGGCTTATAGTAACATATGTGTATTTACCAGAGAGTGCACAAGAGTACAACAAACATGATGGCATAAAATACCTTGGCAGCAAAATTATCTCACTTAAAATAGAAGAAATGGTTAGTAAAATATCTTCTTGCTGGCCAGTTGTAAAATTACAAAACAAACAACAACTTTAGCTTCCTGAATCAGGAATAATAAAACAGGTACTGTCCTGCCGGAAACCAACATACCCAATGCAAACGTCCGAGCAGTAATATTCTAATTACTGTCGTTAAAACACTGCAGGACTGCTGCGCGTAATACTACATTCAAAGTAAACATGGTTGATCTCACCTACAAGACAGCAACAGATATTTGATTATGATCTTACGTAATCCAGAAAGAAATAGACTATTTTCAGACAACCCAAAGAAATAACTTGACAAATAGCCAGCAAAAAGATTTTGTTGTTTGCACAAACAGTGCAAATGAAACATGTTTAAAGATTCTTTATTGTACAACTAAGGGCAGGTAAATAAATACAGATTATGAAAACTGCCAATGTGTTTTGTAATAGTTAACGAAATAATCAGGTATATATTAAACATATAAAATACAATCACCTTATGCACTCCCTGATAAACGAAAATTGCAAACAAACTTGAAATCTTAAAACTAAGATTCCAAGACACACTTTAAATACTAAAAAAGAGTACATACAGATAATAAATAATTTTAAAAAAATACCATTTTAAAACATATTTATCATTAGATTGAGCGGAGATTTAATTAAATGCAATTTTTTACCCTGGCTAGAATAGGAAAAAAGTTTAGCTTATGGTAAGGCAGAGTCCTAGTGATTTGGTGATGAGTGTGCACTTTTGATAATAGTTCATCTTTCAGGTCCTTTGACAGCAGCAAGGTAGAGGCAGTGTTTATTTTAGAGGTTCATGGCATGACTGAAGAAGAGCTGGTAGGTGTGGGTCCATCCTTTGTTTAAATTAGCAAGACATTCTAATGATGGCAAAACTCATAGTGGTGGATTTTGACATCTTGCACACCAACGAAGTTTGTCAATAATTATTTAAGTTTTTAGTAGGAATTAAATGTCCAAACAGCTACTCACAATGGTATCTCTTTGCAGGCTATAATCCAAGTGTGTCCTATAATCTCTCTCTCTCTCTAAAAATTGGCAGGCTATCCTTGCCTTGCTATATTTCCCACACAAAACTTTCATTAGTGTCCATTCTATATTCCAGGCAGGGCAAATATTAATTTCCCGCTCAATATAATTTAAGACTTCCAACCACGGATAATTGAAACAAAAATGACAAATACAAAACTAAATCTCCGCTTTTTTTTTTTAGAATTAACTTTAAAAATAATTACAATAAAAGCAACAGGAATATATAATTAGCAAGCTTGTCTGTTTTTAATCAAATTGATTAAAACAGGCGGTGAAAGTAAACTATTTTAAAATCAATTTTATAAACAAAGTAGTGATCTACTTTAAATATAAATGTGTATGTGTTTTAAATAATAATACAAATTTTAGCATTAGACATTTAATGAAAATGGAGTTGTTTTTTTTTCCTTTATTAATTTTAGTAATAAAACCATTGAATCAGAAATCAATCTGGCTATATATATATATATAAAATCAATTGTTTTGTTATAAGTGTTTAAAGTAAAATATACAAATTGTACTATAGATTTTAATTTATTGGACTCATTAAGTATGTTATCTTAAATACATTACTTTTTCCAAACTAAATGGATAAACCACCATGTACTTTGCATGCAATATAGTGCAAGATTTGATACTTATTGGTCTGTTTTTTTCAATCCTTATTAGTATTTAACAATCTAATAGGGTTAAAATCAATATTAAAATGTTTCAATTTTTTTCCCCCAAATTTGAATAGAAATTAAAAACATAAGCAAAGAAATCCATTTCTTATTTATTTCAATTCCATGAAATCTTAAAAAAATTCTCTATATACATATGTTTAAATACTTTAAGGACTGAATATTTTCATATTTAATCACCTACTGGCAATCTGAATTCTCATTCAAACATTTATATGTATTACTTATTAATATGTCAGCCTATATCTAAAAGCATCATCAACAATTATTTTATATTTTAACTCTCCCTTTTCTGCAAAACCCCAAAGATACCTAGGTTTCCCAATCTTCAAAACACCAACTGCAATGGCAAGAGAGATTCAAGAAGCAATCCTCCATTCAACTGAAGCCATCACCACGTCACTCTCTAGAGTATACCTTTCATTATATGGAAAGGTTGGCCTCCTCAACATGATCATAATGCCAAAAATCTCATATTATCTTCCATTCGTAAAAATGTCTAAACAGTTTCAAAATAAAATCAACCGATTATGTACCAAACTTCTCTGGAGAGGAAGGACAGTTGCCATTAGCTTGCGAGGCATCCAATGACCACACAGATTCAATGGACTGTCATTCCACTCAATACAAGCAATCATTTTACAGAAAACCCACAACACTCTACATAATCTGATCATCTCCTGTGGAAACTCCAACATTATTAAAAAAATTACACCGACAGATCGTCCTCCGCCCTCTGCCAGTTCATGGATAGCCTCCCTAAGAAACCACTTACAACTTTATAACCCAATAATGCCCTTTAACCTTAACAAAAAAATCACCTTATGGGAAGCATACAATATAATCAACTATAATCAACAACCCATTAAAACCAGCCTAAAAATAACCAACCAAAGACTCATTTCACACTTCAAAAGATGTAGTCTGGAACCCAAATTCCTTGACTTCATCATTAAAATAAATCTTAATGCGCTTCCCACGAATTGGTTCCTTTATCACCAAAGAGGTTTTACCAGCATTGATCCTATATGTGGTCTGTGTGCTCGTGAAGATGAAACCATAGACCATATTATACACCGGTGCCCAAGACTTAAAACGCTGAAAGATATAATTATAATTAATTCCAACATAAGACCTGATATGATTTTCTCACTTGAAAATGCCATTCATAATGGATTTTTTTCAATAATAAGGCTTTCTACCTTTGTCCTTTATTCCATATGGATAGTGAGATGAAAAACTCTCATGGAATTACCCCTGCCACAAATCATACCATTGTTTTATCAAACGCTCAAAAAAATCAAGAAACGTAACCAGCTCCTGGCCTCCAGTAAAGTCTTTGATGACACCTGGTCTTTAACTGCTCTTTCCTTTTCCTGATTATCAACTCCCACCTACCCAGCATTATAGAATGGGAAATTCTAAAAGAAAATATTCATGTTTATATTAAAAATGCTTATTCCATTAAACAAGTTCTTAGAATCTCATCACTATACCTAACCACATAAGAGTATAACAATTATACTCTCATAACAAAATCTAGCCAGATGACAAATAGAACATTATACAATCATATTATTGTACAATTTATTCATTTATCTATCCTTTATTAGTATGTAATCACTATTTATTGTTAATAAAAATTTTTTGTTGAAATGAACAATTATTTTATATATATATCAAAACGTTTTTTCAAAGTTAACTATATAATATAATTCTCAATTTTTGACATCAACAAACTACAATTAGCACTGATCACTGCTAAACTCATTGGTCAAGTGTTTTTTTATTCAAAAGAATTTATTTAATAGCCTGTCATATATCAATAATATTATTATGCATGTTTATTTATCTCACATCTCAACAAAAAAAATTTGAATAGTATTTATAGATTATAAATAATCTCCTGTTCCATGCAAATCTTTTAGGATCAAATGTGTTTGTAATATAAATATCATATGTTTTATCAGAACATAATACTTTTAGAAATTCAAAAGTAAACATAGTACAAAACAAATTATCTCTTGTAACCGTTTAGCCATCAATTACAACTAAGTTTGTAATGTTATAATTGACTATTTATTATATTGTGTTAGAATAGGCTTTATTTACTTATTTAAAGAGGTTTATGTAAACTTCTCTGTATCAATAATTTCAATCTTTATGGCCAAGTTGTAATCTTTAGTACTTATATAAGTATATTAGATCATTACTAAGGATATGATTTCACCCTTATTATTAAAAGAAGGTTGCCTCTGACAGCAGTTACAAATTGTTAATTGTTATTGATATTGGTGGTGTTGACTGTTTTTTTAATTGTTTATGTGAATAGCTACCTCTAAAATCAATTGTCAATATAAGAGATGTATTCTATTTATACAATTTAATGTTGAACAAATAATCATGATATTAAAACAGACAAAACTCTTCATACAGTAGTAACACCAGTGCAAGCCAAAGTAATCAATGGATGCCAGATGAGCAAGCATAAGAAATGGTGATCATGTGATATTCAGTGGTTTAATCATGATACTTTTACAGCTGAAGAATAAAACTCCAAATATTCTTTTCTCATATATGTTTTGCCTATATGTAGACATAATACAATATTAATAAATTTATCCTTTATTATCTTTACAATATAATTATACTTTTTTACAATTCAATTTATCAATTGGCTGATTATTATATTATACACATTTTTATTGGTCAGAACAAACCTTTTGTTTTTACTTTCCTTCATTTAAATAATATCACTGTCAAGCAACACTTATTTGAGTTTCCCATATTTCAACATTTTCCACCAATTTGGAAATTTGAGTAAAACCTTTATTCAATATTATAAATTAATGAAATGGTCTTGATTTATTAAAAATATAAGTTTTGACATGAATAACATTCTAAAAAACTATAGTTAAGCTTTCCAAATATTTAAAAAAAAGAATATAAATAAAATACAATATACAATTAGAATAATTACTTTTTATCTGCTAATTGTTGTAATGCTATTGAAAAAGTAAATAATAAAATATTTGTTGAATGAATTCCATTTTTAAACATGAATGAAAGTCAGTATAAAGCTATGAAATTGTGTTTTAATATTTAAAATTGCATATATATTTATTAAATTGTAACAAGAATTGAGTACTAAGATATTTCATAGAGCATAGTTTCCTTTTTATTATTACTTCAAACATTTTTACTCATATATTTAAATATTTTTAAAATTCTAAATGTAAACATGTGTGTATATATTATTATTATTATTATTATTATTATTATTATTATTATTATTATTATTATTATTATTATTATTATTATTATTATTATTATTATTATTATTATTATTATTATTATTATTATTATTATTATTATTATTATTATTATTATTATTATTATTATTATTATTATTATTATTATTATTATTATTATTATTATTAATTGGTATAAAAATATTTTATAAAAATAATGACTAATATTTAAATAAATTATAAAATTGTGCAATGTTTTTCAATATTACCAACAACAATAAAAGAGGAGTTTACAAGTATGTTTATATACTCAACATCAAAGAATCTAGAAATTAATGATATTTCTGTTTGTTAGCACTGCTGTAGTTTTCCCATGGTATTGCCATCTTCAGATATAAATAAATCAATATTTACTTCAGTTTCAATTTTTACCATCAAATGAATATAAAACTGGCAAAATAATGCTATTGATGGCATAAAAATGTGGTTTAAACTGCACCACCATCACAGCACTCCACGAAGTATCGAATATAATCACCTTAGAGTTAAAACTGTAGATAATATAATTCTATCAATTTGATGGTTTTATCTTGGAACAATATATAGAATAAAATAGAAATTATAGCAGACATTCGTTTGGATATTTAATTTAATTTTATTGTTAAAAATAGGTTGCCTTGGCAACAGTTTAGAATTATTAATTATTTGGAATATTGGGATTGTCTAAGTGTTGCCTGGCTTTTAATGATATATATATAATACTATATTTTAATCTAACACCATTTCTTTTAAACATATTTTTTTGTTATTTTGTTTGTTTATTGTAAATTTAAATAACATAAAATATTAATATTATATGAATTTCATGTTAAATCAACAAATTATTATTACATGGGTTTGCCTTTAAAATAATACAAAGTAAATCAATATTTATTTAAAACATTATTATTATTTTCATTTAAAAGAAGCTTTTTTTAAAAAAAAATAATTATGGCAGATTTCAATCATCTTAGTTTTTTTTTTTTCTTTGCTTTTTTCGAAATTAAATTTAGGATACTCTTTTAAACATTTTTTTATAATAATTTTGTAAATAAAATTAATCAGAAACTAGGTCACTATTTAATTTTATTTAAGTTAAAAAGAGAAAATTTATGTAATATATATATATATCTATTAGAAATCACTTCATAGCTAGTCTTTTTCTTTTCTATTGTGCAGAGCAACAAGTGAATAAAAAGCCTGGGGAAAAAATTAATTGGAAGACATATAAAAGCAGTTGATAATACAGATTTGAAATAACATACAGCTTGCTTTTGATTAGAATTGAGAAACTCTTCACTGCATTAAAGGATAATTATTAAAGCAAAACAAGCCAAAAACAAAAGAAACAAAAGTCACATTTATTATAGCTAGAGATATTGGAGTAATTCAAACTTAGTAGATATAATTAAATTAAATATTAAACAAAAGCTCAATTAGTAAATTGAAATGTATGTAGTTCACATGAATTTCATTTTAAAACAAATCAAATTGATTTTATAATTATATGTTTTGCTAGAAGTTATATAAATATATATATTTTTAAAATATATAATTTATATTCAATGCATTTTAGTTTATTCTTTAGTCAATAAGTTATTATAACCACATGGATTATCGGAGCAGTTATTCGTGGCTTGTTATCCCTTCGAAGCATAATTTCTTTGCATTATCGGAGGAAAATTGAAGTAGATTTAAAAAAATAAAATATTAAAGATTAGATTTTTAATGACTATGCAAATCAATCCATGAAATGTAAATAAATATGATTACAATTATAACATGATTGTTCATTTGTCTATTTATATGATATCTTACAAGCTATTTCTTAATCTTTTCTACATCAAAATTTCCTTTGTCTAATTGTAGCTTTTCATTTTATTCTAACTTGAAGTATATTTTTTCTATGAAATAAATTAGTACTTCACATTTTAGAGTTTCTTTGAAATAATTTGAATATTGCAAATGGAATTTCCCTTTTCCGTGAAAACTATATTTACGTTCACTATAAAATAGCTTTTAGGAAATATGTTATCATTCATATGATTTACATTTCTAATCAAACAAAGACTGTCTTATAATAGTAAATTCTAAAATATGATGTCTAACAACGTGAATAATATTTTGATTGGTCTTATATTCTTCATTTTTAGAATTTTATAAAGCAATTTTAATATTATATTACATAGAAAAAAGACCCTTGTCTAATTTCTATACAATAAAGTGAATAAAATAGTAGCTTTATACATAAATAATTATCCATCTATAATAAAATCCCTTATCATTTAACTTGTCAAATGCAGTAATAGTTCATTGGAATCTCTGTTACATTTAAATATCATGCTGTTAACTAAAATTACATTAAGATAGAAAAAACTGCATTAAACATTGCTAATAAGAGCTATATTAAAAAGAACAAATTAAATTGTATAAGATAGGTATTTCACCAAATTCTTTATTATAAATAATTATTTAGGATATATAACAGTTTAATATGTGGTTCATTTTATAGGAAGTTAGTTGTTAAAATTTTATCCTAGTAGACACACTAGAAGTAGTATCTATTAACCTGTTACTTTAAAAGAACTTAATTATTTACAGTAATGAAAATGCTGATATCAAAATACTCAGAATAACTTACAATATAAGAGAACAGCAATACCAAAACCACATATAAGTTTAAGCAGATTTATCCATAAAAAGATATGATATATGTTTATATTAACTTGGCTTTTCAGAATATATTTTAAATAAAACCTGTCTCATGCATGACAAATAATATTAAATTTACTTTTAAATGGAACAGACTTAAAATTTCTGTCTTTCCTTTTGAAGAATGATGATAATTAACATTTGTTCTTTGGATCCCTCATATCATTCCGTAAACAGCTTTATACAATGGGTTTAGTTTAATATAAATACTTTTACTTTAAATTATAAAGCAAAAACCATAATTATAAATAAATATAAAAAAATTACAACACAACTTCTAGAATTGTAATATTTAATCTTTTTTTTCTTTTAACAAAACTTTTACTTTTCTGAACGCAGTTTCATTTAATTAAATAATATGTTTTATGCGTTAACGAAAATATAATTATTACTTTTAAATACAACTTGATTACATATCTATAGTAATGTTATTGTGAATTGAAATATGCTCATTTATACACGTTTATACGAACATGTATTTTTTATATTAAATAAAAAAATCTTTGCAATGTATGAATTCTATCTGTAGAATTAATCTAAGTTATGTAACATATAAATTTATTTTAATCAAGTTATATTTAAATTTTACATACAATCTCACTGCGACTGTCCTCGTCTCAATTAAAATGCTCATAAAACTCATACATATATGCAGTTTCATCCATCCACAATCACTCACACCAATTGTTCATAAACCAGCTAAATTAAAGTCTTCCTACACTGTAACTGCCATGTTTGAAAATTTGAATCAGATAGAAAATACAACATTGGCACATATGTTTTGAAAGTATGAAACGTTGGCTGCAAGGATTCAGTTTTACTTCAAACGATTAAACATTTCTATAATAGAAAGTGACATTCCACTTCCCACCCATACCCAAATAAAAAGCCTTGAATTTCCCTCCCTATATACCCAGAATTCCTCACCACATTATAATCACTACAGCTACACGCCAAGTTGCATTTCACACGTCACTTTCTTTGTATTGTCTACTCAATTGCTTAAAGGACAGACTGTCAATGGAGCTACACTCTCAAATTGTCTAAAGAATTAAATGCCAAGATACAGCCTGCCCTTCCATCTACTATGGTGAATCTTGGACCAACTTATCAATCTGTATTTCTCAGTACTCATATCTTTATAATAAACCCAAACACATACTGACATTCACAATCTTCTTCTACCACTTCTTCACAAGTAGCCATGTCTTCAAGCCCACCAAATGTAAAATCAAAAAAGCATGACAAATTTCAAGTGGAAAACATGCCATTAACAAGAGGATGTGATGTGCCCCCTTTTCCGAAAAATGGCCTATCAAACCCAAATAACCTTAAATGTGAATATTATATAAATTAGCCTGCAAACAATATATATATGCACCCACACTCTTACCATAACTACTGCTATATTTATGACTTTTTAAGTCAAAAGCATGCTAAGCTCACCATGCTTAATTAACATTATTAAAGCTTTGCGCTATACCTTCCGCATATTTGTTTATTACATTTCTTTAAAATATAGCACTGAAATTATAATTATTTCTAATTCATAAAAAGCATTTTAAAATGATAATAACTAATATTAAATTAGAACTGAAACTATCTTTTGTCTTACACAAAATTAAATTAATTTACTATCTTTTTATTATTAATTTTGGTACGGATTGGCTGTGTCAGACCTGGCTTTAAACTATAATCAGCCCCATTATAACCTGATCATTAGGAATTTTCAAACCACTCCTTTGAGAATCAGTTTAATAATTTCATCACTGGATATCTTAAGATATAATCAAGATCTGAACTAGTGTGATCTTCAAGGACAACATTCTATGGAAGATTACTAATGATTATGTAAATACTTTCAAGTAATATTCTATTTTTTTCTATTAATATTCTTCTAGCTTTTTAATTCAAAAAATAAATAGCCAGGATTATTATTAACAACCATAGATATGCTGTGGAATTAAAAATGGTGTAGGTATGTATCAAATACAGTTTGTGATGTCTTTGACTAATAAAGATTATTTACAATTAGATTCAGTTATGACTCTAGAACATTAAAATATATGAAGTACATATATTTCAATGTAAACTATAACAATTGGATGATATAGAAAATAATCTGCAGAAAGTAATAACATTTTTTATATCAAACACTATGGTATTTAGTTTCCTGCTATTTAATTGATGGAAAAAAATAATCAAATTAACAACTGCAGAATTAAAAAAAAAAAAAGATAAATAAATGTCTCAAAATCCACAATAGAAATATGAAGCTTCTTGCTTTTATTGGAATATTTAATAAAAAAATACAATCTCTGCACAATTAGTAGCCATTAAAAAAAGTTCAGTTAAAGACCATGTGAAAGTCAAACAATAAGCATATAGCATATTGCTTCGAATATAAGATACTTTTGTTTAAAATTTTGGACCAATAAAAGAGGGTTTATTTTTAAATTTGAAATGAAAATTTTTAACATCTTATTTCTGTGTATCCTTGCTTTACACTATGTGCACATAGTATTACAATCATTACCTGTGTAAAATAGCATGTTAGATTTTTTTTAACCTTTCAATCTGTCTATCTAATTTTTTATATTTTTTTAGTAATTTTCCCCTGGTGAATATTGAAGTAAGTGCATTTTTATATACATTATAATGAAATTATCAGTGTATGAGGTGCTAGAAAGAGAAGCTACAATAATTATTCTTATAAGACTGTATGAATATGAGGCAACAGCCTCGAAAGTGCTTAGCCATTATAGACTTATAAAAATAATTATTATAGCTTCTTTTTCTAGCACCTCATATACTGCTAATTTCATTATAATTATTTTGAGAGAAGTTAAAAAACTTTATACATTATAATATAAATTTTAGTTCAAAAAAATCCAATAGATACCAAGAAAATCGAAAATTCAGCAAACATTGCAGTGATTCAGTTCCACCTTCTAGCCATCTTGACAAGCTGTACTTTTGTAGTCTGACAATTTTCTGATGTCACCATTTTTGCAACGTTGTTTAGAGAAAATAGTTTGAATAAACAAAAATGTATTTATTTATGATTTCATTATAATTCTAGGTACTTTTTATACAATAATTTATACAATATTTATTACAAATGCATAATATAATTTACTAATAATTTATTTTGAATAAAAATATTTTATTTTCAGAAATAGAATGTTATATTATTAGACTATGCTAATATACCCTGAAGCTAAGTAATCAGTCTAATTACAATAACGAGTATGAAAATATCGTAATTTGCAGTAAATATTGATAAAATTTAAACTTTTAAAGCATAATTCATTATATTTAAGTGAAACAAGTAAATACTTATTTAGATATTTTTAAAAAAGACAAATAAAGATTTTGTTGACTTTAAAAAGTGAAAATAATCTTTCTAGGAATAATGATGTAATAAGCTTTTTGTTTTGATTGTGAACTCATTTTTTAAATATTTTTAACAATCAAATGTGAATATTTAGAATTTATATCAGTAGTAAACAAAAATATTTATTAAATGAAATTGCATTTATTATTTTCTATTAGGTGATAATAGTTTAATCTTAAACTTAATGTTGCATGTTTGCAGTAACTGAGAACAAAGCAAATCAACAACTTGTGAGAGGGTTAATCAATATTTTTGAATTAATTTTGTAAATAGTTTAACTCTCTCTCTCAAACCACTACTTTTAATATTATTTTGTCAATTTTACCATTGTATTATCAACAAAATTCTACCAAATAACCTTTATAATTTTTTTACAACTAACAAATCAAATGACAATGAGAAAAAAGCCCGTCATTGAAGATGCTGATTGCTTGTTTCATGTTTTCTACACAAGAAAGTGCTTGACAAATTTTTGACAATTCCAATAGCTTTGTTTTGATTTTTAAAATGAAAATGTATAATTTTAGAATTTTTTTTGCACATTAATTTTTTTCAGAAAATATTTGTAACAATATAAACTATTTTATAAGATTGATTCAGATTTTAATAAAAAAATGTACTTTTACATGAAAGCAGATTGACAAGAAATTACAATATTTGGATACATTTTAAATGGTCTGAAGATGATGTAGCTGATGAAATTGTGATCACGAGGATTTGGGTGAAGGTGTAGAAAGTGATAGTACCATATATCTGAAGATTTGCAAAAAATTAGCTGAGTTTTTTTTTTTTATATTAGGTTCTTATATAAGTATATATATATTAAATTCAGGGATTAATTGTTTTTCCAATTTTTCAGACTTAAAATCCTACTGTGTCTTAAATTAGGGGAATCTTATATTTGAATATCTTAAAATCCCAATGCAAAAGTAGTGTTAAGTAGATTCACAATAAAAAAAAACAATTTTCATTTCTGATTACAGATTTTATCTTTTGAAAATTAAAACTAAATGATTGAATACAATATTGTATGTTAAATAATTAACTGAGACAAATCTCTGACAAATGACTGGATGTTGCCAACACAACATATTTTACTTTGACCCTATTTTGAAACAAACAGTGCACTGCAGTTGATTATAGAGCATAATAAAAAATAAAAAATAATTTACTGCAGAAAAATATTTGTTTTTCTAGAAAAAAAAGTATAATAAAATCAAACAAATTCTTCTTATATAATTATTTTAAAAAATATTAATTTTAATTTGAATAAGTGATATGATTAATTATATATTTCTTTGTTTCTTATATTTTTTTAAGTTTTTAGGTGATTCAAATAAATTAATTTTTCAAGAGAGACTGGTATAAATCCTACATTTTGAAAGTTAAAATTTATACTGAACAAATTTTTTAAATGTAATCTACAAAATGTTTTGATATATTTATTAGATAGACCAGTTGAAAGCTAAGTTAGAAATAAGTCTATCATATTATTATTAATACAACTACTACTACTGTGACTAGAACTACTGCTACTGCTTCTGCCACTATCAGTACTACTACTAGTACTAGTACTACTACTACTATTACTATTAATAATAATAATCATATATTTAATAAATATTTGTTAATGTTTTAAAAAATATATTACTAAACTACAGAAAGTTATTGCATATATATATATATATATATATATATATATATATATATATATATATATATATATATATATGAGAATTAAAAAAAACAATCCACGCACTTTTAATTTAGAACTGAACCATGATGTAAGTAAGCAAACAACCAATTAAAAAATGGTTGGAAAAACTGAAATCACATGACTCTTCAGCAACATTTTATTTGTCAGATACCTATGAGCCAAAAGTATGACATGCTTAATTACATCATGTGGAATTTTAATAAAATTAATACAGAGATAAGAATATCATTTTTTTTTATATTTACATCTATAAATTCTGTATTGTTAAAATGTTCATCTACTGACCAATATTTAAACATTAGTAGATCTTTTTATAAGTTGACTATATAACAAATTTTTAAGCCTGATTGTAATCCAAAAGTAATTTCAGATTTCATTCAAAGACAGATTTAAGTGGGTTGAGTCTACAACATGTTAGCATAATTCCATAGATTAAAAAATAACATTAATGATAAATTTGTGAAGTATTATATTTTTGACCTAAAAGTTAGTTTTGTAAAAAGGCAGTGAAAATTAATATGAAAATTTGACCAATTAAAGCTTCATAATGAAGAAGTTATTTATAAAAGTGTGGAATACAAGTATATCTAAAAATTAAATAACTTGAGATTATACAAAACTTAGACCTAAATCAAAAATAACAGTGGGATTAACATTATATATCAAAACCAAATGTACAGATGACAGGGAAACACTTTTGAGAAATTGTTAATTTAAGTGACAATTTGATAAAGTCTACAAAAATTAATTGTAAACATCACTTTTATGTCATTAATAAAGCCATATTAATATTTATAGCTGCATTACAGTAATAGATATGAAAAGAAAAAAAATGTTGCTAAAAATTGCTAAATTGCAATGTCAAACAAGTATCCCTTAAAAATCTATTTTAACTTTTTTTCACTCTGCTAATATTATGATAGATTTCTCTGCTCTCACTAGATTTTATCTTTCAACTTTCATTTTAATTATTATTTATTAGAATATAATAAATTTGAACTCATTCAATGGATATTTTTGTTTAGAAATTATATAAAATTTTAAAAATCTTATTTGATTTTCAGAATTATTTTAAAAATTAGATTTTAATCAAAACAAAATGCTGTCATGTCATTCAAATTTCAGGTGGAGCAGATTCAATTTGCAAAATAAATGAAATCTTTCTTTGGTATTTATTTTAAAAATCTGAACAAATTATTTTTAATATCTACTATATCTATCAATTTATGCTTTAAAAGTTTAAATTTTTTTATGCTTTTTATGATATCACTAAATACTATGCTGAATGATATCATTTCTAGAAAGGTGTATTTTCCATGACTGTAATCTCTATGCTAACAATATTCAGAAAAAATATATTTTATATTTAAAAATAAAACATTTCTGTGAAAAAAAAATATAATAATATGTATTTTGATTTCTAATAATTATTACACAATTACAACACAAAAATAATTATAATTTTTTTTAAAAAAATCAAGCTTTTAAACCATCATAATATTTTCTCAAAGTAATCTTTCAAAGTTTGAGATCACTGAATATGCAATGACTAGTTATCATTGTGTGGTTTCAGTTACTTTAAAATTCCCTAGTATTCAATTTTCATGATATCTTTTGATTTTTTTTAAATTAAAATATTAGAAAATAAATAAATATACATGAATTTTAAGGCTGTAAAATTTTTTTTAGCAATATTTCTCAATGGAGGGCAAAAAATATATATTTAATTTCTATATTTCTCAGATATGGGTCCATCATTTGGATAAATTGCACAGTTAAAAACAATAATGTTAGAAAAAAATGGTATTCTTTCTCAGCTAGAGATTTTATAAAACTTTGGCATGTAATGTAACAGTCATTTACTTGATAAAACAATGAATTCATATTGAAGAAGTGATTGGAAAACTTTGAAAAGAATGTGTGTGAAGTATAGGTAACCTTAAGAAAAAAGTGTTTTGTTGTTGCAAATTATTTTTCTTCATTGCAAAATATTTTATTTATTGATATAAACAATATTAAAAAGTTTACTTTTACATCCATTTGGATACTATTGTATGAGTCCTATGCTGACATATCACATATGTTCAGCAAAAGTTTTCTAATCTACTGATCATAAAAATTAACTTGCTGATAAACTTAATTGATCAAATTAAAGAATTATTTGGTAAAATGACACCCTATAACTTTATTCAATGGAAATAAAACAGACATCTACAAACACATTTTTGTGAGAAATTATCTTCTACTAAGTAAATTTTTAACAATATAATTTACATTTAAGAATAACATTTATTACAAGTAATAAACAACCAAAAAATAATATAAATATATATCTTTATTTATTTTCTTAGAAAATCTTAACCGTATTTAATTCATCTTTATATAAACATTTGTTTGTTGCCAGTGACTTTCACATTTGTAAATAAAAAATAAAATAAGAGCAAGCTTAAAATTTTTTATAGTACAGAATATTCAATTATCACAAGCAGTATAGAGAAGGAAATCGATTTTTGTTTCAATTTTCTTTCTGATTTATTAATGAAAATCAAAGCAAGTGCATATGAAAGAAAGCAAAATCAAAAACAATCCTTATTTTAAAAGTAATTTGTTTTAGAATTCAGTAAAAAATAATTTTAGACTTCAAAATCTCATATAATTCTTTCCTCAGTGTCTATGGAAAAATTTTTCCATTTTTCAAACAGGAGTATCTTGATATAAATGTATTATAATTGATGTACTATATTTGCCTTGTCTATGATCTGAATGTTAATCCAAGGATTTTGTAACTTTTTCCTATATTTCAAGATAGCCTCTTTTTTTTTTATTTCAGATAGCCAGCCCGGAGGGCATCTACACTCAACAATCCTTTTTTAATATTTTTTTCTAAAATACTTTTAAAATCTACAAGCGTTTGAACAAATAGCCAAATTAAAAAAATCTCTCAGAACCCTAAGTCTTCAAACCTTCATTATAGCACTCTAAATAAAGTTCTATGCATTTTTTAAATACTGTATTTAAAATTAAGCATTAATTTTATACAGTTTTCATATTCATTTTCTTTAACTCATTCTCATCCTTCTCTGTTTTTAAACGGATTAAAGTGTTCTTAGGCATTGTCATATACATGTGATGTTTTGTATAGGTTTTGCATATAAAATTGTAATGGTTTTATATTTCATAAATACATATATACTATATAAGTAAATAGATCTACAACTTATACAATGGCAAACATAACAACTAATTATATAGTTTATATGTTTGCTTATATATTTAAATGTAATTTGATTCAACTATTAATATGATTTTGTTTTATAACGTTTTAAATTTTAAAAAAAAAAAAAAACAGAATTCAAATATAAATACTTTATTAATATTGTTTTAATATGAATTATCTTTTACATCAAAACTATTTGTTTTCAATAAAAACAAATTTTATAAAAATAAATGAAAGTATTATAACAGTTGCCTTCAAAGTAAAAAATAATATTTTTATTTTTTTAAAATTATTTATTGTTAATTAATTTATTATTAACAGATATTTAAATAATAAAAAATAAATTTTAAAATAGTATGATTAGTCCTGACATCTATTGAGTAAACATTATACTAATCAATATTTTATTTTAAAAATAAAAAATTATAAGTGTAAAATATTATTTTGTTAATTGATGCTAATTTATTTATCACGCACATTAAAATAATGAGACTTTTTGATGATTTTAATTTGAATAAAATAATTTGTTTTTTTTATTTTCAGTAAATAAAGTAAAAAGTAAACGAATGCATCAACTTAAATCCTCTTTTGATGCTGGAACGTCACTAAACCTCCAGAAAAACTGGTTATACAATAGTTTTTTTATTTATTTATATGTATTTGCCAAATGTATAAAAAAACCTTGATATATCTATTGTTCGACATATTATTTAATAGTGTTGGGATGTATAATAAAAATTAAAGAAGATATATGAAACGTTATATACTTTTAGAATTTGGTAAGATGATTTGGCTTAATATTTGTCTCCACTTTTGGGATAAATTTTCTTCAATTTCTGAACAATTATTTGTGTCTTAAATATGTCAATTTACAGAAATCTTTTGGAGATTACTTCAATTAACATTGATTCTTGCAGCAGCTACTTTGACATTTATTTATAAAAGAGTTAACTATTAATGTACTATTTATATTTTGAACAATTTTTGAAACTTTTTTCGTAAGACTTGTTATAAAGGTCATTACATATTTTTTATGTTATAATGGTAATAAAAGATTTTTATACTTTTAAAATCTATTTTTACAATCTTCATTTAAAAATGTTGTCATGTGTTATATTTAAAACTAAATTTTATTTATAGATAAAACCTTTTTATAAAAATCAGTAATGTGAAAGAGTATCAATAATTCCAAGTAGAGTATATGTTTAAAAAAATATTTATATTGTAAAATTATCACTACAATTTACTTGATTTTTTTTCAGTTTACTACAAAAATATTTGACTTTTTATTATTTCAGTGTCATCTATTGAAAATTTGAAAAATAAAAGGTTTTCAGTTGGTAATGCAATTTAATCCCTATTCACAGTTTTTTTTTCTGGATTTTGCTTTCCTTAATGAAGACTTGGGAGTTCAGAATTGAAACATTACATTTTGGCATATGGCAGACATTTTTAACTTCTTCTTTATTATCAAATTTTTTGAAATCAAGCTAACAGCTTGTATAATCTGTATAGATTCATATCAAATCAAATCTATATATTTTAGAAATGCTATTCTAATTGTAGGCACCCTTTGTTTCTTGATTAGAAAGGTTGATAGTAAAAATGGAATTAAATATGGCAGCCATATGCATAATTTCATTTGTTCTAGCCTTGAATCTCAAATCTTCATTGATAAAGACAAAAAAAAACAGAAATTGATCTTGAGATGGAGATTAAATTGCATTAGCATCTGGTATTCTTTGATTAATCAAATTAGAAAAAAAAAGCTCATTTCCTATATTCGACATTACTTCTAGATTAGACAATTAATATAACATGAATGCCATAGTAAAAAGTACAAAATAAAAATAGTATTTACCAATTTAAAAAAAGGTTATATAAAATCAATATTATTAAAAGAAAGCAGAAATTACTTAATGATGTAGCACATTAATGAGAACATATCCATAGTGCTTCCTGTAGTCAAAAATTCATTAGATCATGTTAATATATACATATATTGTAATTGTAAAATCAATGAGAGAAGGATGCCAGCTCAGTAATGCTATGATGATGATACCTAGGGATATGAAGTAAATATAGACATTGAGTAGATATGAGACAAAGATAAATTTTATTGCATCCAAATTACATTTAATCTGATTATAATTAACTGATCACAATGTGTAAGTTGAAGTTTATCCCAAATAATAATAATTAAAATTATGTAAATACACACAAAAGATATCTTAAGACAATTTAAATAAGCATTTCATGATCACATATTAATTTTCTATATTTAATCCAAGTATATATCCATTACATATTTGTGTAGTGTGTGTGCATGTTTTAATGCTACTATGAAATTATCAGTTGGGCACCTGGATTGAACTACTTACTCCATTATAGAAATCTACTATCCCTCTATACATATCTCCACCAGAAACCAATATTTGAGGGTTCTAATATATACATACTAAACAATTCATTTTTTTTATTTCTACATATCAAATATGTTTTATAATCTTAACTCAAACAAATACAAAGTCAGATTTTAATAAAATATAATGAAAATATTTATTACAAGATCGAAACAAAAAAAATATATCATGATTCCCAATAAAATAATATAATTATAATGATCCATTATAAATTAATTCTACTTGTGCATGATATATGAAACTGAAATAAATTAGGTTACCTTGATTATATTTATTTTCAAAATCTGGAACAGGAAATTCCATATGCATAGGTTTTGTTTTCAGTCCTCTGAAAGATATTAAATTGCAAAAAAAAAAAAAACTCGTGTGTGTGGGTGCATATGCAAATTGAACTACCACACCTAAAATTGTATAAATATGTGTGATGAATAAATATGGCTAAAGGTATTACTTATGTTTACCTTCATTAATACAAAAAAACAGCACGCATGTTTGAGAAGTCCAGGAAAGGATAATTAGTTATCAACATTTAAATTATGAGTGTAACTATCTTATTTAATTGTCATATCTTCACCACTATAATGCTTGAGGTATTTGGAATAATGAGATATCTCTACCAAGATCTATTCCCTCAGTGTCCTAAAACTATAAGTACAATTCTTTGTTTACTAACTATTATATTTGACTTCAACAATAAAATATATCAGAGGAATCTTTTCTTCTATCTGCTGCAGGATTCTTTTTTATTAGGATCCATTTGAGAAAAACTATGGACTGGACATTTAATTATCATGTAATTATTATATGATAAATAAAATAAAGTCCTATGAACTAAAAGAATATGATATTCCAAAATAAATATAAAGAACTGTTATTTAAAACTTCGCAGAATATATTAATAATGGCCAAAATATATTTAAGTTAAAAGACAATCAGACTTCTTAAGTTGTACTTTCATGCAAATATACATGATATATAATAACTATAATAAGGTTTAGCCTTTTGACAATTTATATATGCTCATATTTATAGCAAAAGAATTACAATCATAATGGAGAGATGAGTGTGTTATTAAATTCAAGGTTAATATTTAAATTAGTGCATCCATTTTTTTGGACAGAGGGAAGGATGGGTCTCTATGGTTACTAATATACATGTTATTGGCTATATAGTATGCCTTTCTTATTTTTCTCTTTGAATCATTCTGTTCTATGTTTTAAATGGTAGTGCAGGAGGGGGGAAATTGATGTCCTGTTACCTTTTGGTTGTCAAGGAATATAGAGCTATGTTTTGGTTTGTCTGAGGCTCTTTTGTACAAGTATTGGTGCTAGGAAAGATATGTAGATAAGGATGTTCAGGATTCCCCATAATAGACTGATTGACATCCTTCTCTCTCTTTCCAAAAATGGACTCTAATTTAAATATTAACATTGAATTTAAATAAGTGTAAGTCTATTCAAATATGTACAATTATACTCATCTCTCCATTATGATTATAGTTCATCTTGCTAGAAATATGAGATCAATATAAGTTCTTGAATACGTTAATCCATAATTAATTTATAGAAATAACAAGCTTCTTTATAATTGCATATAAGTGCATTTATCACAGTTATTATATTCTGTACAGAAAAAGTATAAACAGCTAATATCATTATATATGATATATGCACACACAGTTTAACATAAATTCAAGTGAATAAACCAGCTATCATGGCATATTAATATTCTTTAATAAAAGAATTGAAAGTATTTATTATATCTTATTTAAAATGTAGTTTGTGAAGTAAAGTTCATTTCATGTTATTAATGTAATCTATAAGAACAATATAACTTTTGCTTGATTTGGATGTAACTAATTTTACTACAACTTTGAGAGTTAAAAAAATCTTATTCTTTGTAAACAATAACAAAATATTAAGCATATAAATTTTAAAAAAAAATTTATAAAAGAAAATAAATAGAATTATTCTTTCTTCCTGGCAGTTAATTCTTGCTTAATGATAATAAGATTACTTGGTATACTGCCCATTGGGAAACATGCAAATAATGTAGATACCTGAAATAGCATGTGTAGAAATTGTTTATTTTTTTAAATGGCTTAATAAAACAACAATAAACCAAATGATTAATTCATGCATATCAAATAACTTAAATATAATCAATAGTTAATGCCATTAATATTTAGAGCTCTTAAATGTTAAAATTGCAATAGTGAACAAAATAGAATACTAATTTTCCTTTAATTTCCTTTACAAATCTTTGTAAATTGATTGAAATCCTATTTATTGGCATGGGACTAAATGGTTGTTTACTTTGATTAGCTCAGATGATTTTTTGGTAATGGCTTCTTCAGATTTTGAAACCTTGTTTGAATCTTTTTATTTACCCAAGTGTCATTTTGTTTTTAAGATAATGACCGAATGATAATAAAAAATGCCTTTAAGAAACTGATCTAAATTTATAATCTCTTAGTTATAACACCACACTCAGGTCACAAAGTAAACAAACCATGGAAACTTTAGAACGATATTTTAAATTTTATTTTTTGCCAATGTTTTTTTATTCTAAATATATTTCTAAAATATTCTCCAGATGCCATGGAACACTTTTTATGAATTTAAAATAAATAAATTCTAAATAATTATTACTTAAATCATCTAAATGTATATGTGATTTATAAATGACCAACTATGACATTTATCTTCATATAATACTATTGTTTTTAAATAGAATTTTTAATTAAAATAAAACGTTAAGAATAACAAAATAATCTTGCATGCAAGCACTGATTATTTATTATTATTTCAATTCTACCCAACTTATGCTCTTCAAGTTAATATGAAACGGTAAAATAAAACTAATAAGAAAATCTTAAAAGCACTGAGCTTCCAGAATCATAGTGTTGAATAAAACGGCTTCATTAAAAATATACATATAAATTGGCAAAACCAATATTTAAATCAGGGACAATATGTAAATTAGACGTTCCATTTTTTTTGATAATGGAACACATCAATCTTTTCTATTGATGGATTGAGAATTCATTGGAATAGCTCAAGCCTCTTTATATTTTCTTTTCCTACCATCCTTGTCAGCACATATTGTTCTTACATTGAAAGCAGAAAAGATATATCTCATAGCCAGTTCATGACCCAAAAAGTTTGATTTGTATTCATAATTTAATTTAGCTTTATTATATGAATTAGTGTGCTGGGAAACTCTAGTTGATCTGTTAGAGTGAGATTTAACATAATACACAAAGCTACAGGATGAGTTAGGACATGAAATTTTATATACAATCTGTGGAGTGTGTTCAAAAGGTATTCAATCTTTTGTGTTGTTCAAAAAGTTATTGTTTGAGGGAGGTGATCTGAAGCTAACTCTGAATGTGTCCATTATCAGCAACTTTGTTAACGTTATTATAATTTTTTTCTGTTTTTATTAGTTTGTTATAGTCATATTCAATATCCATAAAATCCTTAATATAAAACTCAATATTGATTTTTCTTTCAGCCCTGTACTTGCATAACTTTTTGTTTCTATGTAAGAAACCTTTTAGGCCTACAAGTTTGTGTTCAAATGGAATTTTAGGCTTGGAATGGAGGGCTCTTTTAACTTGAATTGTTTTCACATTCATTTAGAAGTCCAGATCATCCTTTTTTCTGTGGATATATATATTTATATATGAGTGTGTGTGTCCGGAAAATTTATTCCCTGATTTTTAATTTTCAATAGACCATTCCAGAAGTGACAAGTTATTAAGTTCTAATATTGTTAATCTGATCCTCCAAAGCACATATGAATATGTTTTCTACATATCTCATATAGATATCATTAGCTGCAGGGAGCAAATATTTTAGTAAGATGTTGTTTTCAAAATTTGGGGAAACAATGCTGCTAACAATACTACATACTGGTAGTCCCATAGTCTATACAATCATTATCTTATAAAATTTACTATTGGCAATAACTACAATTTTATTATTAATCAAATATAGAACTTTGTTTGTGAACTCTATTTTATATTGATTATAGTTATTTTTCTGCAGCATATCTTGTATGATGCTAATAGAGATGTCTCAAAGCATTGACTCAACAGCTCCTTTATGTCTAACAAGACTAGTTTGTGGTCTTTATTAACTTTAACATTTTCAATTTTCTCCACACACTCAAAAGAAGATTTAATAAAATAGTTGCTGAATACAAACTCTTTCATTAACCAGTTGTCAATTTTCTTTGCAACCTTGAAGTAATATGCACGACTGAAATATATCCCTAATGTCAGTGTTTGGCTTTTTCTATGTTCTTTGATGAGCCTCCATCCCAAGTTTAAAGTTTTATTTGAACCCAAACTTTCAGGCCTGAAAGGTTTCCTACATAGAAACAAAATGCTATGCATGTATAAGGCTGACAGCAAAATTAATATCAAGTATTATATCAAAGATTTAACAGATATCAGATATAATTATAATGAACTAATAAAAACAGTTGAAATAATTTTATAATAACATTAATAAAATTGCTTACAATAATAACCCATCTAACCATGGAAAAGCCTGCCTTACATCTCTCATATTGCAATGTACCTTTGAAAGATCTGTATGGACACATTCAGAGTTAGCTTCAGATTATCCTTTTACTCAACAACCTTTTAAACAACACAAAAGGCAGCATATCTTTTGAACATGCTCCCCAGGAATATATATAAAATTTCATGCCCTGACTCATCTTATAGTTCTGTGCATTGTGGTTAATGTCACACTAATAGATCACTGAGAGTCATCCAGCACATGTATTCATATAATAAAGCTAAATTAAATTGTGAATACAAATCCATCTTTAGTGATCATGAGCTGGATATAAGACATATCTTTTCTCTCTCCAATGAAGAACAATATGTATCAACATAAATGATAGGAAAAGAAATTATAAAGAGGTTTGGGATATTGCAAATTATCCTCATTCCATCAATAGAAAATATTATACTGTATCTTATTATCAAAAAACTAGAACATTTAATTTACATACTGTGCCTGATTTACATAATGGTTATCACTACTATATATGGATATTTTTAATTCTATTTTTAATTTCTATTCAGCACTATGATTGTGATAGAAATCTGGTTCAGTGCATTTAAGACTTTCTTATTAGTTTTATTTTAACTTTTCATATTAACTTGAACTTCAACAGTACAAGTTTGATAGAATTACGTAATTGTATGAAAAGTGTATTTACTATTGAGATTTATTATTATTTTATTAAATGTAACTTTTATTCTAATTGTTTACTTAAATAATTAAATGTTTCCATACGTATATTTTCACTCACACATATCTGCATATAAATAAAAATATGTATTTTGAAATAAGTCAAAAAATAGATAATTTTAGTAATGAGAAACTTTCCTTTTAGAGTGATAAAAATGTGGATATGCCATTAAAATAAAGAAAACTTAGCAATGAAAAACTAAATGTTAGCTAGGCAGTTTTTATATTAATACATACCATTAATCCACATTTTCAATATATGTAAATTAATTTCTCAACATCATGGTAATGAGATAACTAAGGATTAAAATATTATGACCAAGATATAATTATTAATCATTGATATTGATTATTTAATACATCTTGCTTCCATCTTAATGTAGTTCATTCTTGTACTTTAATTTTAGAGTTTCATTAATTGTTAACAGAAAGAAATATATTAAATTGTAGAATAAAAGAAACATTTATTTTCATTTGTTGGGTTATTCACAGTCATCTAAATGAAAGGTAATATTTTTTTTCTTTTAAATACTTCTGAGATGAGTATTGTTTCATTGTATTAAGATGATGGATGCATTTTTTAAATTTATTTTATCTTCCATTGTTTCAGATTCGTAAAATTTATTCTATTTGTTTTTTGTTTTTTTGTTTATCAAGTATATAATTCTCAGAGATTTAATAAAATGCAGACAACAATTCCATATTTTTTACTCTAAATTTAATATTATGATTATTTCTATTTATTATGTTATCATATGTGATAATTTGATATAGATATTTATAACTGTTAACTGCTTTTAATTTACTATCAATATTGTTTTTTTTTTATATTTATTTTAAAATCCCTGGCAAACTTGACTTTAGTATTTTTATTAACAACTTTAATTCTATTTTTCATTTGATAGTTTTTTTTTTTGTTAAACAATAAAGCAACTCTGCATCAGAATTTTAAATAATCACATTATCTTCAAAATATCCTAAATAATATCCACTTCTTTTTATTGTTTTTCATTTTAGATTTAACTCTTCTATAAAATGTAATACTACATTGCATTGATGTCACAATCAGAATCAGAGGTTTTATTTTGGGCCATATTATAATGGTCAGATTTGTTCATTCACATAACTAAATCTAGAGTTCAGGCAAAATGTAACAAGGCTGTGGTCCAAGATGGTAAGATCTTGAATCTGACCAACTTCAAGTCATTTAACTGGACTTCATAATTTAATACTCTATGAATCACATTTCTGAGGCTACATTTGGTATCAATTTCTTTGTGTGCTGGTATAACAAAGGAAGAAACATGAGACTCAAGGGAACAATTAATAAATTAACTAAATAAGCTACTTAACACTCTATGACTTAATAAAATAATGCATAAATATATTAATAAATATTGAGATGATTTGGAGTAGATTGCAAGAAACACAATAAACAGTAATAATTTTAAATATATTTAATAAATAAGAATTGGAATTAATAAAAAATAAAAAAAACAGAAATATTTAGCATTGGTTGGATAAGTTACACACACAGGCATTACAATAATGATGAGATAGAAAACAGTACAGTGGTCTCATCTTAACAGCAATGCAATTTATATAATTAATTATCTGTAGTCTATGATTCATGCCTAATATGGTATGCCAAACTATTCTCAAGGTTTGCTAATAGTAAGTTAAATATTTATCAGCATGATAAAATAAAGAGTGATAAGCTACTAATTCTAATATTACCAAAATACAGATTCACTAAGTAAAACCAGATTCCAGATTCAGACTAATGCTAAAGTTCAATAATAAGGCAGAACAAACTGGTTACCATCAATTGATGTCTGAGACTATGGTGCTAAAATATTAAATTAAAGATCACAATACACATATGCAGTTAATCATGGGATTTATACCTAGAACTCAGTACCCTTGGACTGGATGACTTGCTAATGCAATAAGAAACATTTTTAGTTCAGGAAGTTGGGTCATCTTTGAAAAAGGTTTTGGATCTTTGTGATCCACTTCTAAAAATGTAGCTGTCCAAACTAAAGAATAGGGTGGCCTGTCACCAAAAACCAATTTAAAAAGACTTAGCAAGGCATTATTGCATGTTGTATGCTTTATAAAGACACATTCACAACACTTAATAAAAATACAAATACATATTTAAAAAAATTATGGAATACACATAAATATCTCTAGTTTCTGTTAGCTAATACTATTTTGACCCAGTACTCAAAATATCATATCATAATGATGTTAAGAAAGAATTAATTAATAGCAATCTAGTTAATATATATACTGAATCTGTATATATTTTTTTATAATAAAGTTAAGGAAGAGAAAGCATATTTTGGGGTTTATAACATTTACGAATATGCCTTTAATGCCATCCTTGGCCATTATCTAACTATTAGATATAATAATAATAATCTGAATAGAGAGACTAACAGATATTAAATACATAAGTATAGATAACAATGAGTGCATAATGATCTGTTGTTATCTCATAGAATAAGTTTTCAAAGCAGCAATTTCTATCGGCTAAAAAGCAATGATAATATTATACTGGAGAGCTTCTCATTGTCTCTTCCCAAAAGTTTACTAATTTAATTATTCTCTGCTTAGAAATACTGGCATATCATAACATATAAATTTAGGAATGAAATAAAATAATCAAATTACAAAGATAGGCATGGCTGCAGATTATAAAAAGATTAAATAATAACTGATTATATTTATTACAATTATAGAACAAGTACTAGATTACAACTAAAGGCAAGTTTAGTTACATTTAGACAGTTAATTTTAAAAAAGAATTATAATTTAGAGAGAATTTATACTTTAAAGATAAACATTCATAATAGCTAGTTTAACAAAAATATTATAGGTTTTAGAATAGATTTATAGAGCTCTGCAGTGAAGAAACATTACCAATCTTCTTATTGGAGCTGAGTTGTCTAGCATTTAGAAAAGGCACTGGCACTTCTCTGGATGGATTTTTCATCCACAATGTCTTTTCTTGACAGCAGGTGGTAGATGATTTTTTCCATTCTGGTGGTGATGATGATTACCATGGCAGCATGCAGGATGACCAGAAGGTCATCATTATCATAAAGGTATATGGCAAATTTGTGGCCTTCCTAGATACTCATATCAAAATGCTAATGGATGTAGCTTCCTGTAGCAACTCACTTGAATTATATAGATGTATTTACAGTGCCAAAGTATGGCTTTTATATACTAAATTTTACCCCTCTATTACATTTGCCTACAAGTTAGGTTTGCAGCATACAAATATATTAGCTTGTTTACAACTCTTATTTAAAATTATACATTTTAGCTTTCCTATTGTTAAGTTTCTTAATCAAACATTTTCATCTTAGTAAAGCAAAAGCAATCCCCAAGTGAATAGAAAATAGTGCTGCATGATAGCATTTGCTTTCATCAAGGTATACACTAAAACTTGTTATTGTAAAATTAATATTTAACATATATGCAGTTTTAAACAGGTGCATGTGGCATGATTTCTTTTAATAAGAACTGTTTTAAAATTTTAAAACTGACAAATTGTTACAGAAACATTTCATTATACATGTATGCTGGTAACCTGTAGAATTGTGTATATATATATGAAAAACAAAAAAAAAAGTTAAACTTGCTAACGCTTGTATTTATGAACAATAGATGGCATTTTACCAAAAACACCATCAAAGTGTAAGTTTGTTTACATAAATGTCAGAGTAAGCATTCACTATCTCTATTGTTAGTTCCACCTTCAGATCATGATTTCAAGCTGATTTGCTATCATCAGTGAAGGACAGGAATAAGAAACTAGATCTAAACACTAATTCTGAGCGTTTATGAAACAATTTGTATTCAGCATGCAAGCATGAATTTTTTAGACATGTAATGTCTTCAAACTCAGCATAGAAAGCCAGATAGCTATATGGGTCTGATATCAATTCAGTATCACCACATAGTAGAAGCCTCTGCAATATATATCATTGCAAGAAACCTCAAAGGTACATTTATGAAAAAAAAGTTAAACTTACTAATGCTTGTATTTATGATCAATAGATGGCGTTTTACCAAAAACACCATCAAAGCGTAAGTTTGTTTACATAAACGTCAGAGTAAGCATTCACTATCTCTATCATTAGTTCCACCTTCAGATCATGATTTCAAGCTGATTTGCTTATCAGCAGTGAAGGACAGGAATAAGAAACTAGATCTAAACACTAACTCTGAGGGTTTATGAAACAATTTCTATTCAGCTTGCAAGCATGAATTTTTAGACACGTAATGTCTTCAAACTCAGCATAGCAAGCCATGTAGCTATATGGGTCTGATATCAGTTCAGTATCACCACATAGTAGAAGCCTCTGCAATATATATCATTGCAAGAAAACCTCAAAGATACATTTATGGAAAAAAAAAAAAAAACAAGTTAAACTTGCTAATGCTTGTATTTATGATCAATAGATGGCATTTTACCAAAAACACCATCAAAGTATAAGTTTGTTTACATAAACATCAGAGTAAGCATTCACTCTCTCTATTGTTAGTTCCATCTTCAGATCATGATTTCAAGCTGATTTGCTATCATTAGTGACAGACAGGAATAAGAGACTAGATCTAAACACTAACTCTGAGCATTTTATGAAACAATTTCTATGCATCTTACAAGAATGATTTTTTTAGACACGTAATGTCTTCAAACTCAGCATAGCAATCCAAATATCTATATGGGTAAAATGCCATCTATTGATCATAAATACAAGCGTTAGCAAGTTTAACTTGTTTTTTTTTTTCATAAATGTACCTTTGAGGTTTTCTTGCAATGATATATATATATATATATATATATATATATGCAGAGGCTTTTACTATGTATATATATATATATTGCAGAGGCTTTTACTATGTGGTGATGCTGAACTGATATCAGACCCATATAGCTATCTGGCTTGCTATGCTGAGTTTGAAGACGTTACATGTCTAAAAAATTCACACTCGCAAGATGAATAGAAATTGTTTCATAATTGCTCAGAGTTAGTGTTTAGATCTAGTTTCTTATTCCTGTCTTTCCCTGACGATAGCAAATCAGCTTGAAATCATGATCTGAAGGTACAACTAATGATAGAGATAGTGAATGCTTACTCTGACATTTATGTAAACAAACTTATGCTTCACGGTGTTTTTGGTAAAATGCCATCTATTCATCATATATATATATTCTAACCCAGTAAGTTTAATTAGTTTAGTTTATTTAGAAATTTATTTTTATTAGTTTAGTTTATTTTATTTGCACCCATGATACTAATTTTTCAGGTTGTTGTTAAGGCAACCAAAATAAAGCAACCTATCCATTAATTTTCCAATATGATCTAAAATACCTTTCATATAATACAATTGTACATTCAATTCTCTTAAGCCATGCCACGATTGTAATAACAACAATAATTGATCACTTATTAATTTAAAGAATAATTATAATAATATTAATCTCAGGGTTCTTTGTTTCATGTAAGGAAATGCTCGGCAGTATTGTGTTGTCACATATGACTGGCATTCTGGTCGGCTATAGGAAACATTTATTTTACTTAAATTCAATGTGTCTTCATCTCTCATATCAACTGCTATATTATTTAAAGAGATGATAATTCTATTCAATAATGACGTATAATTTTGAATAACACAGCCCTTTTTTTTTCAGAATCTCAGTCAGAATAATAAAAAGACAAGGGTGCTTTTTGTGTCCTTCCATCATCCATGACAACACAATAATATAACTAAGATTTATTACTTAGACAATTTAACTAAATGGGAATGGAATAATGTGCAACCAAAGTTAATGGTTTGGGAATAAATTCATTTTTTTTTATTATTATTATTTTTTTTTTACACAAAGGTGAATGTTTAGTCTTAAGTTTTCAACTCCATAAATAATTATCATTAAACTAAAATATAATGACATATTCCGATCTGCTTAACTTTATTTATCTGGTATAATAAGTTTTTGAGAATATGGAATGATTTCGGACTCAAGAAAAGGTTTTGCAAATATTGTGCAAACACTTATATTTAGCATATAAAAACAAAAAAATGAATCTACAACAAATTTTAACAAGACTATAATTTATTATTATCACACAAAAAAAAATATATGAACATTTATTCAATAATCCCATAGTAATACAAAAATATAAAATATAACTGACATTAATCTGTATACTCTTTTGGTTATGGACTAGAGGTTACTACTTCTCCTGTATGCAATCATATGGATTGATTAACTAAAAGTACATTTCATTATCAATACATTGTTTATTAAATTTTGGTAACTTTGTAGAAGCTTTTATTCAAAATTATTGACTAACTATTTTTTTTTTTTTTTAAATGATTAATCCAATCATATGCAATACGCAAAATATTAAATTTATTTCTAATACATTTACTTTATTTATGGTCTTTAATGGGATAACCTATTCTAATTATAGGCCAGTTATCAGAAGTTACACTTACCATCTTACATTTAACTTAATGCAAACTTAAGTTATGATACAAATTTTATTCATACGTATAATTTTAAATATGAGTATTATTTAATTACTAACCAGAATTAAATATTGCATTTGAATATTCCTTCAGTAAATAAGCGTTTTAAATTACGCAATTTTAATTACTTTCTCCATTGATTTACTTGTCAAATACTAGCAATATTTAGCAGCACAATACAGATATTGATCTTAGTTACTAACACACTATTTATATTAAAGTGGATCTTGAGGAACTAACACCTCCAATATAACCTTTATCTTGCCCGAACTTTCAAAATTAAGCACAATAATCAACACCTTCCATGGTGGAGCTATCTTTATTTTCACATGAGGAATATGGAATAACCACGAAGGTCTGTAAAGTAATCTACTACATTAAAATATTTTGGTGGTTTCTTGCCTCTTACTTGGGCATACAACGAACACACACCAAATACAATCCTCTCCTGGGATTTAAACGAATGAAGCATACTAAATGCTAGATAAATTCTTGATCGTCCTATCTATGAGAATCGATCACTTGGGCTATAAACATACCCGAACATTATATTTAAAATCTCCCTCTCATGGAAAACAAAGCTTTTGGGGAGATCATTTTTCATCCCACAAAATAAATACATTATAATTATTACCTATGCGAATATTAAGCACATACCAAATGCTATATCTGGGCAGGATAAGTAAATACACTGATTATAATAAACTTATGTTACCGGGTATACTTTGATCAACATCTGAAATCAATGGACATCATAGAATAAAAGTATAATAATTTTAATTTTAATAAAGGAACATTAAAAATAGTTGGTAGCATACTATCTTAAACTAAATAAAGTGGATGTGTTATTTAAGAATAATTAGGAATAAATTCCTCAATTAATACAGTATAAATTCGTTTCAAAACTTTAACAAGAAATATTTTGTTATAGCATTTTTTTTTTTTATTTACTTCTGATAATTTTCAATATTTATTTTACCCCTTAAATATCTAAATATTTTTCTTTTACGTATCTAACATACAAAGTTTCTACCTACAATTGTATGTAATAATTAAAACATATTTTATAGATTTTTTTCTTTCGTGTTAAATATCAACTTAACCTATAATAATTATATTAAAACATACCTTTGTCATTACAAGGCTATTAAATATCACTTGACCATACAGACTTTAACCTATGTGATATAACAAAAAAAAATACATATCATTTATAACTTAGTTTTAAACAATCATTAATTAACAAGTGCATACTCTCTCATTAGAAAATGTTTTTCTGTTGAGCAATTGGTCCAGGTGAAGAGCTTCATCCAGTCGTATTTCACGAAGCAAGTTTAAAAACAATAAACGCATGGTATTATTTCCTTTAAATAAAAGTTTTCTCTTATTTTGTGTGTTTAATAAATTAGGTAAAGAAACATATAGCAGAATCGAAGATTAATTCTTACTTGAATTAAACTGCTACAATTTTGGGATCCATAGAAAAAAAATAGACTTCTAATATAGACGAATATTTGACTATAGACGATAAACATACACAATATTTTTTTTTTTTGACGATACATATACTTATTAGCTAGCTTACTTATGGACGAAAATGCGCAATTTTCCGAGAGATTATTATGATAATAACTGCAGTCCATTTACGTGTACAGCAAGTTTTAATAATTCCAACTGATGTATAATGTAATATATCATTTATTTTTATCATTAAGTCACTACGATATTTGGTTTTGTTCATACTTTAGGAATTATAAATTTTTTTAACGGTAACTTCTCCGTAAGAATGCCCCTATATAACTTTTCCTATATTTACTCTGAGAAAGTTTATATTTTTTTTTATATTTTTTTTTTTTTTAAAAAATATACAGGTGCATAATTTAATCTTATTTATCATTATTATTATTTCCAGACAATTCTTGGTGAATAAAACATATTTTAACGTATGTAACTACATTACTTGTAAAGGCAGACAATATTGAGAAAGAGCGCGAAAATGTTTCTAGTTGATTTTCCTTGGTTTCAAAATATTTCTTTCAATTATTTTTTTTTCTTTCTATACCAAGAAAATATCAATAAATGACATAAAGTTAATAAATAATTATTTCTCACTTGGAAATCATTTATCTTCCTTAATTTAGACATAATAACACTTTTCGTGATTCCCTTAGTTAATTCTGTCATTTTTGAACTTTAGCGCGAGACAATAAACTTTTAAGTATAAAAGGTCTTTAAATAGGTAGATGGCAAAGAAAATCAGGATATCTTATCAAAAAAATTTAGCCACACATTATATTATTAAAATTTTACTTTGATTACATTTATTTCTGCAAAATAAAATGAAAAAATTGAGTTACCAAATTTCAGCACTGTTCCTTCCTTGAAAACTAAAAGCAGACTTTTTTTTTTTTTTACTTTAGTGACCTCTTCCAGAAAAATAATCATTTGATTATAACATAAACAAAAGAAAGGAAAAACCTATTACAATCATATAGTTTTAGTATTATTTACCTGGATTACAAAGTAATTTGACAATAAAAAAAAAAAATAATAAATACATTAAATTAACAATCAGTGATGTATAATTCTTTAAACATTATTTTTTTCTTTTTTACAAAAAGAAATTACCAGAAGTTATTGTGCTTTATGATAAGACACTCATCCACTCTCCCCTCTACCCATCCAAAATCAATTACTGTTTAGCTTTTATACCATATTAATTTGCTCTAATTATTAATATCTCAATTAAATTATTCATGTTCTCTCTTTAAAATGACATTGAGTTATTAAATCTATTAGTTATTTACCCAAAACATGCCAAAGTGAGTGAATAGCATACTTTATTAATCAATTATTACTATTGTTATTTTATCTTTTTATTTCTTTAAAGAATAGCATTGTTTTCCTGCACAAATAATGCCAAGTAAACCAAGTGTCAATAACACTAGGTTACAATATATATATGATTCTTAAGCAAAATAATAAATTAATTATTACACATAAATTTATAATCAATTAAAGATTTAAAAATATAAATATAATTGTGATATAACCTAACTAAGTCTATTATACGTTAGAGCTTATACTCGCATATATATGTCTGCCAATACATATATAATGATGTTTTCACAGATATACCTTTAAATAACTATGCAGATATATAGATATAAAATTATACAAATACACAAATATATGTGTATAATGGTATACAGATATATAGATATACATGCCCTCGACATGATTTAAAGCCAGTACAAATACTACTAAGGGATATAGTAGGTGAAACGAGATGTGTGTCAGATTACACTGTATTGACATTTAGCATTCATTTACAATTTTGTATTCATCAATGACAAAAACTAAAACAAAAATTTGATTTAATTAATGTTAATGCTACCTAAAATATCCAGATAGTAGCACTAATCAATCAAAATTTAATTTAATTAGATCAACGTATCCAATGCTCATTTGCAGCTTTAGCTTATATTAACATAATTTCAGTTTTGAGAAATTTAAAATCATAGCTTTACATATAATTTTAAATTGGTTTATTTTATTTTTGTAAAATTAACTTAATTCAGCTGGTATTTGAAAATATTTGACTTTTACTAGAAAATTAACTAACTGAAAATTTATTAATGGGAAACTGAAAATGTTACTGCTAAATAAGGTAATCCCACTTCTAAAAAAATCTCTATTATTCTTTGTAACTCTAAATGAAGTGTTAGCACTTTAAAAAATAATATTATGAATGAACATATTATGCCATTTTGTTGATAAAATTTGCTGAAGAAAGATTTTGTTGTTAAAATATAAATTTATAACCTGAAGATTAAAAATAAACTATTTTGCTAGAACAATTTTTTGCTATATTTTTGTCTTTATTTGTAAAGTCTGTATATTATTTTTAATGTTAATTTTCATTTTTAAATCTATGCTTCTAATAAAAAATTTTAAATCATAAATATATAACAAAAAGTAAATTTTATTTTTAAAAAAATAAAACAGAAAAAATAATAATGGCTCGTTTCTGCAGCAAAAAAAAAAGAGTCATTAAAAAGTTAGTTTACAAAATACATTTCTATAAAAGACTTAGAAAAAGTTTTGATAAGAAAAAATAACTCTGTGATAAATACTTACCTATATTAATATTCTAATGGCCACCACATAGTTTAATCACTTCTATTATCAGAACTTGATGCAATCCTATCTCAATATATTTATATTAACTTTAAATCACACTATAAGTGCTTCTAGTGATCGGTATATTTAAGCAAATTACAAATATATATTGGTAATTTTTTTTTAACTTTTCTCCACTGAGTGACAATTAATTTTAAATACAGCTTGTTTTTGGTTAATTTTGGTTCTAGAGATTTTTACTAATTATCTCAGTAAAAAAAAAAAAAAATTACATTTTTTAATATTTTTTTTATATTTATTAAATAGCAGTATGGATATTATATGTTTTTTTTACTTAAACTTGTTTTGTAATTTGATCTTAGACATTTTCTTTATAATCTGAACAATGTTTTTTTTAATAAAATATTTATATTTATTTTCTCATTTTATTTTTTCCTAGATGTCTCATCTTTTTATTTAATGTTTGGGTGTTTCTGATGATATTCATTCAGATGAAATGTCTATATTTTCCAATTATTTTTTTAAACATTTACAGAAGTCATTCTTCCATTATATTAAATTTATCATTGTTATAAACAATGAACTTTGCTAATTGCTCAACAAGCTTTGAGATAAATGCTTAGCAAGAGAAAGCATTTAAAATATCTCTACCTGAACCCCCCCCCCCATCCCCTGACCAATGGTTTCATGCTTTTGGCACTCCTCACAGAGGCACTAGGATAGCTTCAGATATCTGAAGCTATCCTAGTGCCTCTCTGAGGAGTTCCAAAAGCATGAAACCATTGGTCAGGGGATGGAGGGAGTTCAGGTAGAGATATTTTAAATGCTTTCTCTTGCTAAGCATTTATCTCAAAGCTTGTTGAGCAATTAGCAAAGCTTTTTGTTTATATCCTGCAAGCTTAAAAAAGAAGTGGCATCATGAGATATACGACTCTATTTTTATTTTATCATTGTTGTATTTCACAATCTTAAAAAAAACAACTATATTTCTCCTATGCATTTTCACATTGCTTTATTTAATTTTTTTTAAAATAGTTTTGACTATCATTTTTTATAGAAAATACAATATTTTTGTATATATATATTGTACCGGGTTGAACCACTGAAACCACCTACTTACATGTATATATAAGTTTTGGCTGGTTTCAAACTCCTTCATAATACATTTATAATCTTATAAAAGTTATGTGAATGAACCGGCACGTTCGAGCAAAATGGGAGATCTTATTGATAGCTTTAACTATCAACAATGGCCCATCTCAGCTGCTAGATTCAAACCCCTACTATCCAAACACTTTATTTGTTTTGGAGTAAACTCCAGGTGCCAGCTATCTATTCAAAAGAATAAACAACATCTTTGGTCAGTAGGCTCATAATCCAGCGCTCGAAACCATCCCATAACCTAGCCCAGTCTAATTTTAATCAGTAATAAAATATACAAAATTGGTGGTGGAAAGAATTGAATAAATAAAGTTGCAATTTTAAAGACAATTGACTTTAATCAACATAAAGTTTAAGTTTTAAAGATAATTGATTAACCAACATTATATTACTAAATTTAAATATCTTGACAATCTAATTTAATACACGCATATTTTTAAATAAACACATTATAACATATTTTATGAAAAAAAAAGCATAAATAATCTATGACATTTAAATTATCTCACATTCACAAACATAATAATAAAGCATTAATAGCATTTGAAACTTAAACACACTTATCAATAGTTCATTTTATGTATGATAGAGTTCATATAATTTGAATCTTGAATGTTTACGAATTACAGCGGTGGCTACTACTTATAAATGATAATAAATAAATGTTTACCTAGCATTTTTGCTTGTCGTTGGCTGCTTCTCATGGAGTATATCTAACCGGTTAGATTTTGACGTTTATTGAAGAGATCCTATGTTAATCCGTTGGTTTTATTCTTGAAAACAGTTGAACGTTTGACGGAGGATTTCTGAGTTGTTATGCAGACATTAGTTCACAGGTAGGTTTTGATGATCTTGTTGGACAAAGGGCTGAAAGAAGAGCGTATATTTCCATAAGATTTTCAGCACTGCATTTCTGTAAACAAGACTGACACTGCAAAACTAGACTGAAACTGCAAACTCAAACTAGACTCAATGTCCGATAAAAATCTAGCTATTTATATCTGTGAATGGTTTTTGTTTTAATATCCTCCAGCAAATGGTGCAATAGGTGTTGTCGAAATTCCTTTAGATTAATCCTATGATAACGTGTTTTTTGATTGATTGTTTAATTAGTAGTAGCTATTTCAAAACGTGTTGTTTTCATATCTTTAATTAGTAGCGCACTGCTGTGTTTTTTTTAAATACATTTTTCATTTATTTATAATATTTAATACTGATACATTTTTTTTTACATTCGCACGCACATATATAATTTTACTCTACACATCAAAACTAGTTTTAATATTATTTTTCTTCTTTAATTTAAATGAAGAGATTTATATATTTTTTTAAAGCTTTTAAATTGCATTTCACTAATAATAATAAACTCTTTACTTCCTTTTTATAAAACCTTCAATTTAACTTTAAGAAAACCCCCTTCCCACTTTAAATCAATGATTTTTCAACTTTTATTTCAAACTCTTTTGCGAAAGATTTTTTTGTTTTAATAATTTTTTTACGACAAAATTATTTTATATACAGGTGCCAATTTGGCCTTGGCACATAACACCCCCCTCCATTTTAGAGTAAAATGCGTCATTTTTGACCATTTTATCTCTTGCAATTTTAATTCTTGACTCTAAAGATTTATTAATTTATTATTTTAGATAATTCCTACACATGTGTATATGTGCAGCATAATTCTACACCTACTAATATTCTAGATATCGAGTTATTACTGGACTTGCTTACAGGGAATCTATAATAAATAAATCCCTTTTTGCACTCATCATAAGGTGCAGCAGTACCAAGAAAATAACCTAAAAGGATATCTGGATAAATACATTTAAGATACTCATCATAAGGTATCGTATTTACCGAATATTACCAGTGTATGTTTGCGTATATACACATGTATACTTATACACACTTAATACACTTAGATTGACTTTATATTTTTATTACTAATCTTCCAACATTATTTTTAAATTCATATGAACATTTTAAATATTAGTTTCACGATACTATTTTTAAACCATCACGGACTTCAGTTTACATATTTATTTATATTACGGAATCATATTTTAAATCATTTACTTAACTTCTTTATTAACGTGCGTGCATTCAGAAAACTATTTTATTTTATTGCTCTTCATTATTATACAGACATTTGATTTGACTTAATTACTTTAAACCATTTATTTATTTTCTTTTATTAACTTACGTATATTCAAAACTATTTTATTTTAACGTGCGTGTACTCAAAAAGAGAAAAAAACTGTTTTTTCTCGAGTGCATTTTTAGTTTTATTTTCATCATTAGGTAATAAATGTAATGTTAAGAGAAGTAGGCAGCAAAGTATAAGGTAATTCAAACACACAGATAGATTTTGTGCTGATTTAAACCAACTTTTAATTTCTTGCAGAAGTCGTGACTACAGCATGGGCATTTTTGTGCACAACGGATCATGAACAGGGACTTTAAGATTGCGAATGGCAGGACTATCTCTACTGCACATTCGACTTACTAAAATATTTATTTTATTTGGTTACTGGGAATTTTTCCTCCAGATTTATTAACTTTTATATGCCAGGACTTTTCTACTGGCGCATCATCATCAGTATTATTTATTTTTCGCACTACCCATCTGTAGAACAAAGTCACCGCAAGAAAAGGCTTAATCCAACAAAAGTCAGGCCTGGAATTTATCTCCTTGCCCAAATACTCGCACACACCTCAATCCTAATTTAATACACTTTTTTTTTTAAACTTTATTTGATAATGTTTTATTTCCATTAATACGTTCATTATACACTTATTTATTTCATTTTTATTTTTAAAGCGTTATTTTTACTCTCTTTTTTTTTTTAAAAAAAACATTTTCATTTTGCTTGTCTATTTTGATTTTACACATTTGTTTTGTTTGCGTCACGCTCCGCTATGTTCTAGACTTATGAGCTGAGATATCAATATAATCGATAAGACATAATCGAGGGTTTTGACATAAATCGTTTTATCGTTGCTTTGACATTTTAAAAACTCTAAGATTGTTATTTTATTTTACTAAGACTAACTTTAATCATTTTTCATTATTCAAGCTAACTTTGATACTCATTTTTACATTTTTAAAACAGTTTTTTTTTTCATTAAACTTTGTTAAACATTTTCCATTATTCCGAGTCCATGGTCATTAATAACTAGGTCAAACCGGCAAATCCGTCAGATTACATATTTTTAATTTTTGTCTGGCGGTTCTTTCTTTCTTTCTACTAACTCACTAATATAAATTATACTCCATATTCTCACATCTCTCTTTCGATTAAAATTTATTTTATCTCTTTCTCTTTCTGTTTTATTTTCTGCCTTGTAAATTAAAAAACCTTTAAGCTTCACAGACCTCTGTATTTTTCCTAACCGTGAATATTTTTTTCCATTCTTTCTCTTCATTTTAAATCTCCGTCTAAAACGAATACGAATGTTTACTTTCACCTTTTTATTTTCTATCTTGATTAATTTTATTTATTATTCAAACTACTATGCTTAACGCTATCTTCTGGTTTTTGATCTACATAGGTTTCTACTTTCTTTGTAGCCATGCTATCTGATTCTAATTTAATTTCTATTTCCACACTACTATATTTACAATTATCTGACTCCACTATCTCTTTCATGACCTCAACTTTCTTATTTTCTTTGACAAAATCTACTTCTACGATCTCTTGATTTTTCTCTACCTTTCCTCTAATTACTTTTTTTATTTCATTTTGGCCCAATTCGATCTGGTCCTTTAACTTTTCAAGCATTTCAGCTTGCCCTTCCAATTTACTCTTCATTTCATTATTTTGGTTTTTAAGCTCTTCGGCTATTTTTTTATATTCTTCTGCTGTTTCTTTTTGTTTTTCAAACATGCAAGTTAATAAAGCTATGATTTCCCTTTTTTCCTTGCTGGGAATATTTTCTATATTTTTACCTTGAGCCTCCATTTTGGCTTTATTTCTTATCATTTATAATTTTAAAACTTTTTATCATTCTTTTTGATACCGTATTTTATTTTAATCAGTTTACTAATTTCTATTTTATTTATTCCTTTCTAAACTGGAAATACACGCTGACTCCACCCCTCCTTTGTCCATTTTTCTCTACCCGATCTTAATGCTTTAACTCTGCCCAAACACCCAACTGTCTCTGATTTAACATAATGATTTATTTTAACCAATGTAAATAGCATAAATCTCTCTTCATTTAAAGAAAACAAAGTTTTCGGTCAATTCTTTTTTTTTTAAAAAAAATTAAAACGCTTTAACATACGTAATTTAGCTTTTGTATAGAAAAACTTTTTTTAAACAAGAAACAAAGCATTTATTTACTATTGTTTCTTAGGTCCAGCCCCAAGTTGGGTATAGCCATTTATGTACCGGGTCGAACCACTGAAACCACCTACTTACACGTATATATAAGTTTTGGCCGGTTTCAAACTCCTTCATAATACATTTATAATCTTATAAAGGTTACGTGAACGAACCAGCATGTTCGAGCAAAATGGGAGATCTTATTGATAGCTTTAACTATCAACAATGGCCCATCTCGGCTGCTAGATTCAAACCCCTACTATCCAAACACTTTATTTGTTTCGGAGTAAACTCCAGGCACCAGCTATCTATTCAAAAGAATAAACAATGTCTTTGGTCAGTAGGCTCATAATCCAGCGCTCGAAACCATCCCATAAACTAGCCCAGTCTAATTTTAATCAGTAATAAATAATACAAAATTGGTGGTGGAAAGAATTAATAAAAAGTTGGCAAAAAGAATTGACCGACAAATAAAGTTTAAGTTTTAAAGACAATTTATTAACTAACATTATATTACTAAATTTAAATATCTTGACAATCTAATTTAATACACGCATATTTTTAAATAAACACATTATAACATATTTTATGAAAAAAAAAGCATAAATAATCTATGACATTTAAATTATCTCACATTCACAAACATAATAATAAAGCATTAATAGCATTTGAAACTTAAACACACTTATCAATAGTTCATTTTATGTATGATAGAGTTCATATAATTTGAATCTTGAATGTTTACGAATTACAGCGGTGGCTACTACTTATAAATGATAATAAATAAATGTTTACCTAGCATTTTTGCTTGTCGTTGGCTGCTTCTCATGGAGTATATCTAACCGGTTAGATTTTGACGTTTATTGAAGAGATCCTATGTTAATCCGTTGGTTTTATTCTTGAAAACAGTTGAACGTTTGACGGAGGATTTCTGAAATGTTATGCAGACATTACTTCACAGGTAGGTTTTGATGATCTAGTTGGACAAAGGGCTGAAAGAAGAGCGTATATTTCCATAAGATTTTTAGCACTGCATTTCTGTAAACAAGACTGACACTGCAAAACTAGACTGAAACTGCAAACTCAAACTAGACTCAATGTCCGATAAAAATCTAGCTATTTATATCTGTGAATGGTTTTTGTTTTAATATCCTCCGGCAAATGGTGCAATAGGTGTTGTCGAAATTCCTTTAGATTAATCCTATGATAACGTGTTTTTTGATTGATTGTTTAATTAGTAGTAGCTATTTCAAAATGTGTTGTTTTCATATCTTTAATTAGTAGCGCACCACTGTGTTGTTTTTTTTTTTTTTAATACATTTTTCATTTATTTATAATATTTAATACTGATACATTTTTTTTACATTTGCAAGCACATATATAATTTTACTCTACACATCAAAACTAGTTTTAAGATTATTTTTCTTCTTTAATTTAAATGAAGAGATTTATATATATTTTTAAAGCTTCTAAATTGTATTTCACTAATAATAATAAACTCTTTACTTCCTTTTTATAAAACCTTTAATTTAACTTTAAGAAAACCCCCTTCCCTCTTTAAAAATGATTTTTTAACTTTTATTTTAAACTTTTTTGCAAAAGATTTTTTTGTTTTAATAATTTTTTTACGACAAAATTATTTTATATACATGTGCCAATTTGGCCTTGGCACAATATATACACACATGTATGTATTGTAATCATATAAAAGGGAAATATGAAAGATGTAATTATACACTTGGTCAAAACATCTATTTCATATGTGTTCCTAAATGAGAGATTGATGTGAGAAACCATTTGTCTACATCGCCCAAACTTTAGAGACTCTATTCAATTTTATGGAATCTGGAATTCAAGAACATCAAATATTCCTGATAACAATAAGATCCTATACATGTAAGAGAGAACCTAAATCCCTCACTTACACAATTACAATCTAAATTTTATTGGTTAAAATTATCGCTAACTCCTGTGAATGTATCTAACATTGATTGACAAAATCTAGTAATGTTACTATAAGAAAACTTACATATCAATGATATTGAATCATTGATGAGTTAAGACTAGATTATATAAATCTGTTTGGATACATATAAAATAAAGTAAATAAATCTAGAATTTCTAATTTAATGAATAACAAGGTTTTATTTACATTTTTAATTAAGATCTAGGTTACTTAAATAGATATTGCAGGTAATACTTAAATTATAATAACTTGGTGAGTATTTATGCAATAAGTGATGTAAAACAAGTTACTATTTCCAAATTAAATGAAGACATGCATATAGTTTAATTCTACTAGCAATAATTTAATAAAGAAAAATGCTAACTTATTTAGTAGGTGTTAGAACATCAGACTTACATAAGTTACCTTGTAAAAATTAATTTATTAAGTGCATAGTCAGCATGTAAGTGCATATATATTTAAGGCTATAACCTTAATATTATGCACATTGAGCATTAAATTTGCCACTAGAGGGACCTCTGAAAATCTTCAACACAAGATTATGAGTTTATAAAGATAAGAGTGACCACTCTTATCTTCAATCTACTTTCTAATTATATAGGCAAATCAAAAGCATTTTGATTTGAGATTTGCCTATATAATTAGAAACTAGGTTGAAGATAAGAGTGGCTACTCTTATCTTTATAAAGTCATAATTTTGTGTTGAAAATTTGCAGAGGTTGTTTTAGTGGGAAATTTAATGCTCAAGACACATAGTATTAAGATTATAGCCTTAAATATATATGTACATAAGTTACCTTGATAAATTTTACTTGATGGTTGTTTACACTTTTATCAATTTAAGATAATTTTTTTTTTAGTTGAATGTATATGTAATTGTTTGCTTTATATAAACACTTATATGTGGAATGATTTTTTATTACATTCATCTGATGAAACAAGGCAAAACTCTCCATTCAGTAGTGCCACCATGTGCCAACCAAAGCATGGTAATCATGTGATGTTTAGTGGTTTACATCTAATGAAATTTAAATAATAGTGAAAACTCTGTAACATTAATGGAATACTCAATGTTCATGTTCTTACCATATTTGGTTAGATGATAAAATTTAATATAAGATCTTGTAAGTATCCAATTAAAATAAAATATTATTAATATAAAGGATTTGAATGTGGTTCTTGGAATAATTCAGTATAATTTTCCTGATAATAGTTAAGCATTTTAATTCATTTAGATATTTAATATATAACATAAGATTGTGTAATTCACTTCCATTATATGTATATTCAAATGCAAGTTTAACAAATAGTAAGTAATTCTTGTGTTATTGTCAAATAGTAGTATCATAATCACTTTTAATATCAGCTATAAATTTATCCATTTGCTTATTGAATTTTCATAAATATTATAACTGATATATTAATAATTCCTGATATGTGTATAATACATATATTTTCTATAGGTTGTGAGAAACAAACTAGATCAAATAGATGGCATCATGATCTCATCATTAAAACTTGATATATTAGGATTTAATTTTTTTTTTAATTAATCCTTGTATTAAGTGTGGAAATCCAATTTAGTTCCATACCTAGAGCTGTTATTTTATTTCATTTATGGTGATTAACACTTTATTCCTGATATTCATGCATTTATATTTGTTTTATATGTGTATTCTTTAAAATTGAATGGTAATTTTGGAAATATTTTATTGAAAGCAAGAATGAATTTAATAATATGATGGAAGTCATAATTTAGCCATTAGATGACTTTAATTGATGTCGTTGGCCTAAAAAAATAAACATCTACATTGTTTGTTTTTAACAGTTCATTTTATATAGTTCTTTTATAAATATTATTAGGAATATGTATATTGCGTTTGAATAAAATATATTAATTAAAATGTAGTTTCATCTAGATGATTGAAAGAAGTATGTAAGTGTAGATTATTCGAGAAAGAATACATAAAAGAAAATTGATAAAAGAACTTCTTTTCGAAACTGACTTTTAAATAAATCTGTTGTTTTCAAAAGAACATGTAACATCATTTTTTTCTTGTTGCTATCTAATTTTCACTCAAGAAATTGTTTTGCTTATTGCCTTAAACCATTGTTGTAATAGTTGATTATATAATCTTAAACATATGTGTATCTGTACATACATTCATTACTACATGCAACACATAACACATATCAGTCATTTATTAATCTACAAATAAATAGTGTTGTTTTAATAAAATAATATTCTTAAAGCAAAAGTGTTTTCATTTTTCTGTTTTTATATTAGCGATCTAAAATATAGCGCAACCACAAGGTAAAATTGTTAACTTAATTTTAACATGTCATTTTATTATTTGTTGATTAAAATTGAATATTTATAAATATTGTTCACATCATATATATTTCTATTGTTTACATCTTAAGAAAAAATAGGCTTCCTTTTTTTTAAATATAAATAATTTTGGATTTCTTAAAGAATTTAAGTTTGAACTACATTCAACCAGTAACAACAAAAATGATATTGACAAAATACTATTTTAAATCTCATGGAAGATGATGTATTTTTCCAAATAAAATGGATGGCTATCAATTGGCAATTTTACCAATTAGTAATCTCAAAGTAAAATAATAAGTTGACATTTAGGTAAAAAAAATTAAATAATATACGTATTATATGGTGGGGTATCCCAGATGACACAGTATATATTCTCTAATATTTATAAAATATTTTAAATATCTATTATTTACATATGTATATTGATTTCGTAATAAATAAAAAAATAAAAACATTTAACATTTATGTACACACACACACACACATATATATATATATATATATATATATATATATGTGTGTGTGTGTGTGTGTGTGTGTGAAAATAATTCTGGTACATAACACTATACAGGAATAAATATCCAAGAATATATATATATAGTTATTGACACATTCTATATTATATTAATATTATTAAATTATTTATTACTTTAATATATATATATATATTGTAACTTAAATAAAAGAGATCAAAATGAAAAGTTTTTTTATAAAATATTACCACCTGAGATGAACTAGGAATCATTGTAAGTACATATTAATGATGAAAATGCTTAAAATATTATTCATCAATTAAAGATTAATGATCAATCCATTGTAGCTAAATATCATAAGATCATTCAAAAGCTTATCACAAACCTATTAAGGAGACTAATAAGTGGTAACTATAATAGTTATTGAACTTTATTAATGATCAAAATATTAATTAAATATTAATTATTCCTCAAAATCTCAATCAAAATATTGGTGGCTTAAATTCATCAACTTCTATTTAAGATTTAAAAAATATCATAATATCAATACTTAGGAACTAGCCATTTGAGTTATCTGGTATCTGGCCTATTTCAAACCCTAGTTAGGCAGCCATTGTATCATCAATAAATAAGTAGAAACTATAAACAAATTATTAAGAACAAACTATTATAACTCAGGAAATAACATCAAATAGGTGAGTACACAGGTAATTCAATCAAATATCTTCTCAATAAATCCAACAGTAGATTTTACCCACTCTTATCTTTTGGTTTAGATATCAAGTGCATATTTAAGTGAATAACAAGTGAATATGGTCTAGCAGGGTGCCACTAGGTTATCTGAACCTAGACAAAGTTATATTTTATAACCTTTTTAAATGTGCCAGGTTTTAACCTCGTTTGGTACTTTATTTCTAACAAAAATGGAGGATTTTGCTTTTAGACCCATATCACTGTATGCACTAACATTTAGGTAAACACAAAACATCCTTAAACTAAAGTGGTGTATATAAAATTCATCATAAATCATCTCCTAGATCTTAACATAATAAATGCATTTCAATATCTTTATAAGTTTTACTAGCTCATATTATACTATTAATTTTGGATGGCAATTCACTCATCCTTGCATGATGTAGATGATGGAGTGGTGGTTATTATAACTAAATACCATGAAATTATTTATTTATGGCCTTTAAACATTTATCTAGCTCATTAACTAAAATGTGATAATGATGATGACAATAATGATAATGGTTTCAACCATGGCTTTAAGACCAAGTCTAACATAAAATTTAGTTTTAAGGAAATTCATAATTATTGGTTAATTTTAGTATATCTAATTGGAACTTAAACATTTAATATTCACCATTGATTATGAATAATCATCAACTAATAAAGAACACCCTTAATGAAATATATATGCCTCGTTTAATAAAACAAATTAACATTTATTACTGCATTTCTAACATATACATACAATTTCTAGATAGACATGAAAATTTATATGAATAATAATAATAATAACAATAATTGACTATTTTGAAATCATAAGATTAATTTTAAGTTCTTCCTCCTTTCCCGTTAAAGATATAATGTACATTAAATTGGATACCATGTTTGCTAAGATTTTTACTCCACAAGCAAAACATTTCATAAGAAAAAAATAAACACTCTTTTGTCACACATACTTTTATAATCTAACATGTAAAGTAGAATGATTAAGGAGAAAAATGTTAGTGGAATCGAAAGAGCAAGATTTCCAGAAATGAGTTTTTAAATTAATTCTCCCATTCTATGCTATAATCTACTGAGATCGCTACTCCTTAAATCAAAACAAAATAACTTAATATTTTTAATGCTATATATGTCTGTTATTCTCACATTTGCACATCATTATATGCATGTAACCAGTTAATATATTACTATGTGTGAGAGAGTTTATCCCCATTATAACTAAACATTATTTAAAAACAAAATAATAATACAAAAAAAAATATTTTACATATTAACAAACAATTCATAATTTTAGATTAGTATACAATAATACTCTTTAGAAAATAAACTTTATTAATAAGTGGGGTATACTAGTTTTAGCATACATAAAATTATTACTCAAGGTTATACCTATTATTATTGAAGAAAATTTTGTTTTCAATCAATTTTGATTGTTTTAAAGTTCAGAGAAAAAAAATATAAAACTTTACTGCTCAAATTTTTACCAATAGTCTCTAATATCACAAGAGAAAATGTATAATGAAAATTCATATTACCAATCCAAGAGTTCAAACTTAGCTTGTTAAATGTCCATACTTTTGCAGCAATCAATTTCTGAAGTTCACTGGAACAGTTTCTTTTCCTGAGGCTTATAATTATTTAATGGTGATGATGATAAGGTTATTTGCTTCAGTGGGAATAATTTGGGCACTGGAACTATTTCTTCCCCTCCAGTTAAGTATAATTCTTCTAATGAATGGAGTATACCATTTCTCCCATTTATAATTTTTATTGGGTTTAAATTCAGTCACTGGAATAACTGGACTAGCTGATTCAATATTTATTAGTAGGTTAATTATTTTCCTTCAGCCTTCAAATGTAGGTGAATGTTTTTTTCTTTAAAATATCGCATTTTTCCCCAATCAGTCATAAGGTATATAATATTTTTAATTTCAGACAAGGCATTTTTTTTCTTTATATGATGTGCTGGCTGATAGTCTGGAAAATAGATGAGATATATAGATTTTTAACCCACCATCCTTATATTTTCAATCTTCAAAAAAATATATATAAAATGATTTTAAATTGATATCTGGCAGAATTAAAAACACTTGTCTTTCCTAGTTTCAATATTTTAAAAATCTCTTCTTTTCTAACTAACCTTTCAGACTGGTTTTTATACTTTATTTTTTTTCTATTTTCAGCAAACTCATTTTTAGATTCACAGTGTGACTTTTTTTAGAAATATGTCAAACTTAGCACTACCATGATTTTCAGATGAACCCTGTTTTGAAGGAAAAATTGTCTTAATCCTTTTTTCTTCACATAGTCATCATAACTGTCTGAGCCTCAACATGACAAACAATCTTTATAACACAAAATTGTTGAGTAAATATATATTTATAATTTAACAGATTTTCTTCTTTTTCTTTTTCAAAATGTAATAAATGTAGATTTCTTTATGCAATGTACACACCCATTCATGCAAATCATTTATAAAACTGGCCCATTAAAATAATCTGAATGCTTTTTAGAAATTACAATTTTAATATCTAAAATTAAATCCTTACAATTTTCAAACCCCAAATTACAACTATATAAAAAAATAGAATCACAGAATAAATATTAGAATCTAGCTTAAAGTGTAGACTAATTTTAAAGAAAGTTTAATATTTGAAATAGAAAATGACACTCACTGCCTATATGTGTTATAACCTTACTTTTTAACAAAAAAAATTAACTATTGAATAATTAAATGTGTGCACCACTCTTTTTGACTTTTTATCAACACACAAACAAATAAAGAACATAACTGTTTTCCCCCACTCTCTTTCTGTCTTAGGTTTTTCTGGACTTGATCCTGTAGAGTTTAAACTTGGGTGCCCTACAGCTTCCTTTCCTATATAAAATGTGATGATGATTTTTGTTCCACATTTTCTTTTATGCACATTACTACAAATTTAGTTACTGACTAAATAGTAATGGCACAATATATATATATATTATATATATATATATATATATATATATATATATATATGATAAACAAAAATGCAAGTTAAAAAACTTGCTAACGCTTGTATTTATGTCCACAGATGGCATCCTACCAAGACTGCCAATCAAGCGTATGTTTTGTTTACATAAACGTCAGAGTAGTTAGTATTCACTATCTCTAACTATAATTCCACTTTCAGATCATGATTTCAAGCTATTTGCTATCGTCAGTGAAAGACAGGAATAAAGAAACTTTATTCCTGTCTTTCACTGACGATAGCAAATAGCTTGAAACATGATCTGAAAGTGGAATTATAGTTAGAGATAGTGAATACTAACTACTCTGACGTTTATGTAAACAAAACATACGCTTGATTGGCAGTCTTGGTAGGACGCCATCTGTGGACATATATATATATATATATATCAATATTATATTTACTGACTAAATAGTAATGGTACAATATATATATTATTTTAATTAAGATTGTTTTTATCTTCTATAATATCATTTTAAATATAAAATAAGTACAAAAATTACATAATTTGATGAGTAATATTTATTAAGGCTGTAGCCTCAAGAACATGTATATAAAATGTGATAGTAGGGACCTCTACAAATCTTAAACCACAAGCTTACTCTTTGGAAGAAAAGAGGGGAACTGAGGTAATTTTGTATTTTTTCCATGTTTATTTCTTTAGTTGTACTTCTTAAAGAAAAAAAAACTTATTCTCTATTAAATTATTAGGGTTTTAACAAATTTTACTAAAAATACAACTTAGTAAGTAAGATTAATCTGAAAAATAAAACATCAACTTCACAAATAAAAAAAGAATAATAAACAGAAATAAATAATCAAAACAATTTTTTTTTCAGGTTTGAGACTAAAAAGGGTATTTAACAAAAAAAAAAACTATTTTCTATAAAATCTGTATATTTATAACAAATTTTATTAAAGCTTAGATTCAAATAAGAAAGATATATTTGAAATATTAAAAATTAATATTCCCATTACAAATACAACAACAAAAACCATAATAATATCAGTCTTAGTAAGCATTTAGACAAAATAGAAATGTATTTATTATTTTAAATACTAATAATTTTAATCACATGTAAATAATTTTAACTGTTCGTCAAATATATACTACTAATGTATTCAGATGTGATTGTTCTGTGAAATATTTATTATATTAAATAGTTTTATGTAATGCTAAGGCATATGTAAGTAGAGGGATTTGAACTTGGAATTTTTATGTCTATTTATTTTCTACTCTATATCTGGCTCAACTGATAAGTTGCTGGTTCTGTACATTATATTTATTGGGAATCATGTATATTTTTTGCAAGTGTGTGGTCATGTGTATCAGTCACTTAAAATAGAGTAGAGAATGAATAGGCTAAAAAATGCTGAGTTCAAACCCCTCTATTTACATAAATAGTTTTATAAAAAATAGTAAACAGATAAATAAAGTATAAAAATATTTTACTATAATTTTAAAAAATGTTTCAATTATACAAGCATATATTTGTGTTTTCTCTTCAGTTAGGATTCACTAGTCTTTTTTTTTATTACTGATTATTGCAAACATATTGGTACTATAGCTAGAGTTAATATGTTTATCTATTAAATGATTTTTAAACATTAAAATCACTAAAATCAATTTTTAATTTAAGTTTTTAACATCAAACAACAGTAATGAACTTCTTCCAAGATGTTGATTATTGCTAACATCTTGATATTATAGCTAGAGTTAATATGTTTATCTATTAAATGGTTTTTAATCTTAAAATCACTCAAATCAATTTTTAATTTAAGTTTTTATCAGCAAATGTTAGTAATGGCCTCCTTCCATAAAATGGGTTTGAACCATAATTGTGTTTCCTTTTTGGAACTAACGGTAATGAATTATAACAAAGAATTAATTATTTTTGCTATATAAAGTACTCACTTGAGAATATGTATGATTTATATTATGATGGACCTGAGTGATAGATATACTAGGTAGTCAGTAACCTAAAATGGAAAAAATTACGGATGCCACAGCCAACATCACTAAAAGGGAAATATTTATCAGTTATATTAATTAGACATATTCCATATACAGCTGTCACATGTAGATAATGCAGCTTATTAGATGCTCAAGGCATCTAATAATAAATGGAAAGGCATTTGTAGATAGAAACAGTGACATATTTTGAAAAAGAAAAAAAATACTCAAGAAATTGCATCAAAAACACTTAGGCCATACTTGCATAATATTCCAATTTTATCTGATTTTTAATAATCAAATTGTAATCTGTGTTTATCTTTATTTCCCTTGCTGGCTGACTCAAACTTCATGAATCTTGGAATAATTATAATGCCCTTTTATTAAGCTCAAAAAATTCAGTAATCTCACCAAACTTGGTAGATGCTTTTTCACATGCATGATCATTTATTATATGACTACTTACACGAGCTGATCATATATAAGAATAATATAAATTTGGATTACTGGGTTCTTTTATATGCTTTAAAAAAATCAAAAAAATTTAGATAATAGTATAACCCCTTTCTAAAGCTATTATATATATATATACACACACACACACAATAAGTTTAGTTATCTGTGTATTCCTTTGTATATATCGATGTCTGTAAGATTTGTATTTCCTGATGTTTTGTTTAATGATAATATTTTGTTACTAAAATATAAGTAACGTTTTAAAACCAATATATTTTACATAGACTTACCTTTTCTAAAGCTAATAATTGTTCTCTTCCGAATCGTTGCGTGTACAGTTAATTGTTTAGTGATTAATAGAATAGCAATCTTAAAACTTGTAAAAATGAGCAACAAGAGACTATTTTCAATTATTTCATTCGTTTTATGGATAATTTATTTTCGTCCATTATAATTTTCTGTTAAAATTAATTAAATTTGGATCTGGAAAAGTTCAATATTTTTTTAAACGTTTAAACATCTTTACTATATTTTGAAAAATTTTCGGTCAAAAAACTAATATTAAATTTTTTAAAAAAATTAATAATTTAAGATTTAAGAACGATATTTTTTTTGTTGTTTTTAAAATATTAAATATGAAGTAATAAATATTGTGTATAATTTGATGAACTTAAACAGAAAATTTAAAGCAAAATTATAGAAGGTTGTTAAATATATTAATAAGTAATACTTGTGTAATTTTATGTTAGGTTTGAAATTGATAAATATGTCTAATTATTTTAGCTTGATCATTAATGTCATAAAAGAGTCCCAATTCAAAATTATTTACTACTTTATATTAAAGTCCTCTATCTCTTTAATATAATGGAACCTTGTTTTCATTGGGGTTTTTTTAATGACATTTTTTTACATTTAGTAAATATTAGTATTACTATAGCATTATTTCACTTAGACGTTTGATTTATAAACTGACCCTTTTTTTATAAAATATTTAAAACTTTTTTTATCATTCACATGGTGTCATATGTCTAAATTTAAAATGCTGATGCTTCAGTAAGATATTGCCATAATTACAACGTCTTTGTTTTCCAATTATTATTATTATTATTATTATTATTATTATTATTATTATTATTATTATTATTATTATTATTATTATTATTATTATTATTATTATTATTATTATTATTATTATTATTATTATTATTATTATTATTATTATTATTATTATTATTATTATTGTGGTTGTTGTTTTTTATTACTTCTACTACTGCTACTACTACTAACTACTACTACTACTACTATTACTACTACCACCACCATTACCACCACCACTTCCACCACTATCACCACTTACCTATCAGTTCTTTTCTTATTTGTGATAAATGTCTAAGCTTAAGATCTTGTCACATAAACCCTACAATCTCATCCAGTCTCATTCAGTAACATAATAAATTTAAACTTTCATTTATTATCTAGATTTCATTCAGACAAGTTCTTCTCAAAGTGCTTTTTACTTCATTGCTGTTTTATTTTTTTCCAATTTTCTGATTAATACGACATTTTTTTTCTCTTTTTTTAAAAAAAGCAGTACAAAATGATGAACATTTTACCTGCTACTGAGATCAATGTGGTCAAGTACATTCACACTTTGGACAAGCAATGGCATTGTAATGTTCAAGGATGTAACAATAAAATAAACCTTCATAAGGAAATATGATTTGAGGGTTCCAGAATTCCATTTTTGAATGTAATCTGATTTATTTACAGATGGACTCACAAATTAACATCCATAGAATGGGAGGGGGGGCAGAGCCTGATTTAGCAGAGAAAAATGTAAAATTGGAGGCCCTAACAAAATCATTCAAATTGATGACAGCCTTTTGCACAAAAAAAAAACCCTAAACTGGATGAATTCTTTTGGAACAAGGAAACTGAAGATTGTTTCATCATGAGAATTAATGGTAGAACTGTAGAAAATCTAATGGAAGCTATCAAACAAAATGTGGAAGAGTAATTAACAATTTATTTGGACTGTTGGAAAGTTTATAAAACTGCTGGATTATGAGTTGCCAGTTACCAACCATTTTCATGTGAATCATACTGGACAACATCAAAAAAATTTGTCACTATTGAAGAAATAATAAAAGGGTAATAATTTATTTTATTTTTTTGGTTTTGAAAAAAATACATTTACTACTTATTAATATTTCTGGTGAAGATTCTGTGCAGGCATTGTGTTGCACAATCATGTGTTAAGTAAGTCTCTCTTTTGGAAAAAATAAAAAAATTTACTTTTAGTCTCCAGTTTAAAACAAAGCTTTATTCACTTAAAATAAAATAGAACAGACAAATTGATTGTTTCATCATGGCAATTCCTATTATATATTACACTGTAAGCACATATATATATATATATATATATATATATATATATATATATATATATATATATATATATATATATATATATATATATATAAGTGAAATAATGCTTAAAGCTATTTGGGATAATTAGTAACCATTAGAAACCAAATTATTGCTATTAAAAGGTGAGAAGGTTGCCTTGACAGCAGTGAGAAATATTGATTACTATTCTTATTGTGAATGTTTTTGTGGTTACTGGTGATTTCTAATTATATATATATATATATATATATATAATTATATATATATATATATATATATATATATATATAAAGGGCTTTTTAATTTAGTGATTGTTTTGTCTGTATTTAAAATAACATTTGGGAGTTGCATAAAACTTTTTCAGATTTATTTTTGTGTGAAATTTATATTTTTAGTATTGTTAAAAATTAATACTTTTACTATTGTTAGATTTAGTCTGGTGCAATTATTAGCACATATTAAAACTGCTATGCTTTTTATATACATATTTAGCCTGCTGATAATTTTTTAAATCTTGTGAAAATATCATGCACACATAGTCTGTTTTGACAAATTTATCATTTTAAGTTTGTACAAGAACGGAGTGTATATGTTATTTGATCATATCAGAAGATTAGAAAGTTAGCAAATTTATGGGAATGTGAAAAGGCATAGCATATCTAATACATTGAAGGTCACATACATAAATATCTTCTTCTTCTTCTTCTTCTTCTTCTTCTTCTTCTTCTTCTTCTTCTTCTTCTTCTTCTTCTTCTTCTTCTTCTTCTTCTTCTTCTTCTTCTTCTTCTTCTTCTTCTTCTTCTTCTTCTTCTTCTTCTTCTTCTTCTTCTTCTTCTTCTTCTTCTTCTTCTTCTTCTTCTTCTTCTTCTTCTTCTTCTTCTTCTTCTTCTTCTTCTTCTTCTTCTTCTTCTTCTTCTTCTTCTTCTTCTTCTTCTTCTTCTTCTTCTTCTTCTTCTTCTTTTCTTCTTCTTCTTCTTCTTCTTCTTATTATTATTATTATTAATTATTATTATTATTATTATTATTATTATTATTATTATTAATATTATTAATAATACAATTAGAAATAACATAGTCATTATCTAGAGAAAAAGAATGAAAGCAAAATTATGATTAAATCTGTTTAGATTAATGTGCATACATCTATACATGAAGCTTCATTGAATTGAATCTATTATTTTTATTTTCCAATATATTTCATCAACTTTTTTTTTATCTTGAATCTAACCCAAATAAAAATGTGATGTTTTCCTGGCTCATTTATTTTCAAATTGTTATTTTATTAGTTCAATCACTAACATCACTATTCTGATGCAATATTTTCTCATATAGATATACATATTTGTTAAAAAACCTATTTGCTTTCTATTCTTTTCTTTAAATAAAAAGGAGACCTAGAAACACTAGTATTGAAAGTATTCCTTTATCAAGGATAATTATAAAAATGCATATTTGTTATTAATTCATTGCCAATTTTTAAAAGTGTACTCATGTATATATTCTGATTTACTTATTCTTCTATTGTTTTGATTCAGCTACAGAACAATCATTCGAGCATTCCATCATCAGATTTTCCATTGGATGGACAGTTGAAGAGTTGAAGTGTGTAGTAGATTGTAGTCTGTCCATTAAAGTATGATGATTGTCTATCTTAATATATATCTGAGCACCTATAGTATATATATGGGTGGGAGATGATAATCTGGACTAACTGATGATTGCTGGTTTAGCATGAAATACATATATTGGTGATTGTTTATCTTTTCAGCATATATGTGTTTAAGTGTATCAATGTTATTAGATAGAGTGGAGAGTGGTGAGTCATGTGAAAGTCTGTGCTCACATACCCTATATATTAAAATAGATAAAGAAAATAGATGGTAAACATGGAGTTATATCATACTTTGGTAAAATTCACGAAGCACCGGTGAAAGTAAATTAACTTAAGAAAAAGTTTTATCTCATCATTTATATATGGGTACATGCAAGTGATAATGATTTTGTTAATTATTCTAAGTTTTGGAAGATCATAGAATTGGTTCATTTGTGCAAAACAAATGTTAATCAAAAAAAAATATTTTTTTTTCATTTTTTTTTTTTAAATATAAAATCTTGAAAAATAAATCTATTTTTTAGAAAACTTTGTTTTTTGTAATATTAAAATCAATACTATTGCTGAAACTACAAAAGATTTAGATTTATTTTTTAAAAGTATCTTGCATTTGAAGTTTGAGAATGTTCTGTATACTCACTATAACATTGGTGAGTTAATAATGTGATTAAACAGGCATGTCGAAAGCTGATTACCTTTTGATTAAGAATTACTAACAAAAACTGCACTTGTATATTATATTGTTATTAAATATCTAATCTCTATTTTAGACTTACATATTTAAAAATGTTATAATAAACTTAATACCAAATGATTGACATTTCATGTAAAGAATGTTAAAATAATCAATTCCACAAGTGTTAATGTCCAAACCATTTTTTTTTCTATAACAAAACAGGTAACGTCTTTTTTCATCTGTAACGTTCTTAAGTATTAAGTAATTACGGCCATAGCAACAATTTGCAGCAATAAATTAAGTTACGTTGCAAATATAAACAACAATTAAATTTAGTATTTTATTTATTCAAGACACATGCACTAAACCCTCATTTTTAACAATTTTGAAAAAATACAAATAATTAATTAAAATCTTTACAGACTGTCAAACAAGTTATTATTATTATTATTTTTTAAGTGTCATAGCATCGGCTGGGACCCAAACACGCAATCCGGGCAACTGCCTGCAAGTGCAAGGCAGTCACGCTGACCTCTCGACCACCAATGCAAGACGAGTTATTATTTGTTAATGGACAAAAGATCTGATTTGTATATTAAACGTATGGGCAATCTTTCCGAATTCAGGGGTCAAATTATCTTTCTGTCTCTGAGACAATGGCCGGACCAAATAATTAAATACTACAAAGTAAGAGTGAATGATAAAGGGCTACATAAATTTCATAATAAAGATATAACAATTTGATGCAAGGATTGGCCTTGTATTTAAATAATGAAACTATCAATATTGATGGGAATATTGATTAACAACAACCGCATAGAATTTTCAAGGTTTTTGTCTGTTATTCTTGTCTGAATCTTTGATTTATTAAATTTCATTCTAGAAAAAAAATGTTCACACATAAGTGCTGCCAAAAAGACAAATAATTCTTCTTGAAAAAACATGTAAATTTCTATCTTTTTTCTCCACCAAATGTTTATAAAAATCAGCAAAACAATGTTGTTAAACTGTGATTTTAGCACTAAATCCACTAGGACTTAAATAAGTTCCATCTGTAAATTTTTTGGTACATTATTTATATCAGCATCCATCGGATGAAAAAATATAGTGAATATGGAGCTTTTATTTTGAAAGTTGGCAAACCTTATATCAAATTGCTCTATTAATGCCTTCAGTTCATCTCCATAACAATTATAAGGGATATTTTTATGAGTTGCTAGAGTAGGAAAATGGTAGCAATTTTTAGCTCTTATCTGACTTTCCAATAATTTTAGTTTATTGCAAAACGAACTGACATGTACATACAGTTCATGAATCAATTGTTCTGATTTTTGCAATTTAAGATTAAGTTCATTACACCCATTCAAATTTCTTACTTGCTTAATTGTTTTTCCTTTTATCTCCATAAAATCTGCTATGTTTTGTCTCAGATCATAAAATTGTTTTAACATTTTGCCTTTACTCAACCTTCTCAGTTCACAATAATAAGACATATTTTCATAATCTGAAAATAAGTCTGCCAAATATTTCTTAAATTAGTGGTGATTAAATGCATGTGACTCGATAAAATTAATTCTGACTATTACAACTTTCATAATATCTGTAAATTTAATTGATTTTGCACACAGATTTTGTTGGTGGATAATGCAATGAAAATTTGTTAAATTTTCCAGATGGATCTGTAGTTCTATTGCTTTTTCATGAACTATTACAATAAATCCCTTCCATGCACCAAACATTTCAGGGGCTCCATCAGTGCATATGCCAGATAGTGAACTCCATTTAAGCCAAATATCTTGAAGACTGTTTTGACTTCTTCAAATATATCTTCATCAGTAGTTGTCCCTTTTAGTGACCAAAGTTCCAAAAATTCATCTATGATATTAAAATTCACATCAACTCCCTGAATAAATATTGCTAGTTGTGCTGTACCAGAGGCATCAGTGCTGTCATCCAAAGCAATTGAAAATGTTTTCAATCTAGCAATCTTTTCTTTTAAACTTTTTTGGATATCATCAGCCATGATATCTATTCACTGGACATCAGTACATCTTGACAAACCAATATTCTCAAAATCTTTTTTTTTCTTTTCAGAACATATTATACTTGCAACATCCAACAGACACTCTTTGATAAATTCTCCTGCTTAGCAATTTTTTCACTTAATACAAAGCTATCTTTCACAATGATTATGTGCTTCATTCTTTGTTTGGTGAACATTTGCTGCTGCATATGCAAGTTCTTCAATTTCTCCATTTCATCTTTTTGTAGTTGTCCATCAATTTTTTTTGGTGATCCACATGTTTTGAAGTAAAGTGTCTTTTTAAGTTGTATTCTTTGTTGACTGATATGGATGCATTGATAGGAAAACATTTATTCAGAATAAAACAATACTTTTCTGTTCAGTTGTCTTAAAACTGATGATTCTCTGTATCTACTTTTCTTTTTCTTTTTTGAGATAATCCCTGACATTATTCCAAATTTTAAAACAATATATTCAGAACTATCAAACAAAACTATTTTAATACTGCAGAAATTGATCAGAAAACTATATAAATGCAGGTACTTAACAAGGCACAACACCAATGCAAATATTAAAATAAAAACAAAACTGCTTTTTACATTGCACATAGAACACAATATAAATGCAAATATCAAAATGATGCATTGTAACATGTTCATACACTGCTAGTCAAAATGAAAAAGAGATCTTGATGGGAGAAAATAAGATGTGTTTTGCAGTGTTATATGATATCAGCTTAACTATTCAAAGTATTAATTCTGAGAGGAGCTAAATAAGACAAAAAATGTGATTTTCAGTAATTGTTAATGATTATGATATAATATCTTTGTAAAACATTTATTAATAAACCAAAAATTACATCACTAGTAGAATATTGTTTTTAAAAATATTTTCTTTTAAAAAAAATTGCTCATAGGAAATATGTTATGAGAATGCAGAAATCGCCATTGCTGACTTTACAAAAATTGCTTTTGCAAAAATAGTAGGAAATAATTTTTTAATAACAGTAAATAATTTATTAACTTTTATAATTTTTTTACGATAATTAATTGTAAATATATCATTTTTTAATGTTATAAATTTCTAATATTTCATTCTAACCTTTTCAATAAGTTCTGCTTTTTTGTTATCGCTAAAAACTTTGTTTTCACATTTATTTTCTTTTTTTTAAATAATAATAATTTTAGTTTTTTAAATTTTAATCATTATAAGACTTAAATAAAAATATTCTAAAATATAAATTTATTAAATAACATAATTATTTAATTGCACAAAAAATCAAAATCAAATGTAATTCTCACTAGGTTCTATTTAAAAATTTGACAATCACAATCAAACATGACTAAAATAGATTAATAGTGGGCCAGATTAAAAGTCATAAAGGACTGGATCTGGCTTGTGGGCCACAGGTTTCCCATATGTGATATATTTAAAATTAACAAGATTGTTTGTTTACTTCAGCATTCTCTTACATACAATATCTATCATCTTACATTAAATTTATTACAGCAATTTTAAAATTTAAGAATAGTTTTTAGTGATTTTTTTCTGGATAATATAGTTTTCTTATATATATTATTTTTGTTGTTCATCTTCTTGATGAACAATAAATTGATATAAAAATGTGTACCAAGTGATATAACTGTGAAAGAATATTTTAATGTAATTCACAATTTACCTCACAAGAAATTCAATCCTTAATATCAAGTCATGTGCCCAACTGTACTTAAGCCAAAGATCATTCATTTATATATATATATATAAAACAGGAACTGCTCTACCTATACTTAAGCCAAAGATCATTCATTTATATATATATATATAAAACAGGAACTGCTCTACCTATTGCTATTGAGTTCAAATGCTGTAACTCAGAAGTTAAGTCACAGCAAAATAACTAATTTCACTAATTATTATTGTTATAAAAGGAATTGAACTGGCAGCTATTAGTTTTGTTTTTTAAACTCCCCATTTGGATTATCATCTACACCAGGGTCAGCCCATCTTAGCCAATATAAAGCATTTTATAAAGCTCAAAAGCTTTAAGCACCACTTTCATAGAAAAATGCCCTACAAGACCCTTACTAAGAAATACACCAACATTCCCTTACAGATTATCTCATATGCTATCTCTTTTATCCTAATTCTCAGGACAGAATAACTCTCTTACAATGAATATATAGATTATTCATATGAAGTATGGCATCAGGTAAGTAAATTAGTGAACACCAGTTCTTGATTAAATCTAACAAAAACATTTTAAATATATTAAGTAGAAATATGAAAGAAATAAACAAACAATAATTATAATACAAATAACACAAAAAAAGGGGGGTCTAATGTATAATACATTAAGATATAATAAGAGAACATCTTATAATTCATTATTGCACAATAAAAAATCATCCCCCTTTCTTTCTTCCTTCTATTAGATTTTATTGTATGAACTCATACTGCAAATTTATGGGTATATAATACACACACACACATAAAATAATAAAACAAAAAAATAGATATATAATACCCATGCTGCTCAGTGACTTACACCAGAGGTAAAAATATCAGCAAGATGTATTATATTTCAAGTTTTCTCCACATTAACATATATATATATATATATATTGTAAATATCGATAAGTCTCTATAAGTACGTTCCATTACAATATATATATATTTGACTAACTCTATACACATACATACATTCGTATACATATAGTTTAATTTTGATAAGACATTAATTTCTTAAGTAAAGTCAAAATAAAATTATATACATTTTTACCTAACTCCATATGCATACATACATTTGTATATGTATAATTTAATTTTGCTAAGATATTAATTTCTTAAAGTATTATATTTCAAAAAGGAAACATAAGACAAGTGCAAGAAAATATATAATTTTTTCTTAGTTATATCAAATCGTGGGGGTGGGGGGTTGAACACATTTCTTTCTGCTCTCTCTTTAAATACTTTAAATCCAGCTGCAATATTTATTTATAGGCGGCATTACATCATGTTGGCTTCTGTGCTGACCACTTCACCCTGTTCTTTGTTAAAAGAAGACTTCCCTGGCATGCTCCCACTTACAAATCTATGTTCAAATATGTGGTATCAAACAGGAAAAAAAACCAATTTTAATTGTTCTACTTTTCTTTTTAGTCAGGGTTTCAGCATTCCAGTACAGTGTGCATCATGAATCTTTAAAGATCAGATGGTGCATTTGTGAATTGTTACTCAATTTTATTTAAATTACTTAACACTTCTGGCTACATTAACATTTTTGTTAAGTCTTTCAAAAATTGATTTCAACAGTCCTTCTATATTTTTTTTCTTTTTACTGCACTATATTATAATTACCAACCACTCACTGATGCTTTTGACTTACTTTCACCTTGCTCTGACTTCTGATTTTGAACTGATCATAACTGATAATCTTCACTTCTGGACTTTACTGCTCTCTGATTTTTTGTGGCTGGCCTTCTGACTGATCACTGTACTCTCTGATTGATCACTGCCCTCTAATTTCTTATCCAATTTTTATACAATACCCACACACAAGAATAAAATGTTGTAATTGTTTAACTTTGGTTTCAAATAATTACTTTTTCTTCCCGTATCTTAGACACCAAAAAATATAAGATATATTAAAGAAAACTTATTAACAAAATTTAATATCACAAATAAACAAAAATAAAAAATATAATTACATTATGCCAATATTTTATTAGCTATCTGATAATGTATATATATAAATTTTAATGGTAAATACAATATTATAGTTTAAATTCTTTTGTAGCACTTTTGATTACGTAGTAATCCTCATCAGCTTTAACTGAATTTCACATTTATATATATATATATATATATATATATATAGTAAATATATATATATATATAGTAAAAATCAGTCATATATCACATGACCTATATAGCTTGTATTACCAATATGTAATATATAAAGAGCCTGCTACTAGCTCTAAACAAGCTTAATTATTTTATTTTTTATGATAAATGCTACAAGAGAAAATACATGAAGCTTTTATCTATGATGGTCCCCATCCCCAGACCTGTTTCGAGCTATGGCTCTCATCAGTGAGGAGCTAGGACATAAGATTCAAAATATTAACTCAAGCCAAGCATTTATCTAATTCTTAAATATTAAGAAAAAGATCCAAATCTTCAGACACCTACATGTCTTCAAATTCAGCTCTTTAACCAAAGAAACTATATGAGCCTGAACTAAATTCAGAGATCCCATATATTAGTAGGCTTAGCAATTTAATATAGCCAAAGCCCTAATAGCAAAATTATAATAGTAAAAATCAGTCATATATCACATGACCTATATAGCTTGTATTACCAATATGTAATATATTAAGAGCCTGCTACTAGCTCTAAACAAGCTTAATTATTTTATTTTTTATGATAAATGCTACAAGAGAAAATACATGAAGCTTTTATCTATGATGATCCCCATCCCCAGACCAGTTTTGAGCTATTAGGGCTTTGGCTATATTAAATTGCTAAGCCTACTAATATATGGGATCTCTGAATTTAGTTCAGGCTCATATAATTTCTTTGGTTAAAGAGCTGAATTTGAAGACATGTAGGTGTCTGAAGATTTGGATCTTTTTCTTAATATTTAAGAATTAGATAAATGCTTGGCTTGAGTTAATATTTTGAATCTTATGTCCTAGCTCCTCACTGATGAGAGCCATAGCTCGAAACCGGTCTGGGGATGGGGACCATCATAGATAAAAGCTTCATGTATTTTCTCTTGTAGCATTTATCATAAAAAATAAAATAATTAAGCTTGTTTAGAGCTAGTATCAGGCTCTTTATATATATTGTAATGGAATGGGGTGTATCAAAGTGGAAGTAAAGTAAAATTGAACAGGGGTGATGGAAACATTAGCACTCACAGTCAATTTAATGAAATACAAATATCAATAATTTACAAATTATCTATAATATTTAAAGATATAAGAGTATGAGATTAAAGAATCTCTGAGAGATCATTGAGAGATCAAACAGCTACTAAAAAGAGAATTAAAAGCATAATTAACCACCAGCACCATCATTTAAAAAAATAAATACAAGTAAATACTTGAGAGAAATAACCATCCATCACCATTATTGATGGTAATAAACAAATCAGTACAATATATAAGAATAAAATCAACAGTCCATCTTGTGACTGGATTGGTAAAGGGTCTTCTATAGACCAGGCTAACTACTGAGCCTTTGCCACCTTGGGCAATTATTTTAAACATAACTTGGATGCATCAGCTTAGTGCCCATCCATCAGAATACATAAGAATCAAACAATAATACTGGGACATTAAAATATTCTGATCATCATCAATGCTCAGGCCACTTAGTACCATTAATATACTGGCCAACTAGAACTTAAATTTTTAATAAAATTAAAGTAAAATAAAAAGTAATAGTGCATGGGCTTTAAAGAGTATCCTCTTTTGTGCCAACCAGGATGATGATTGATCATCTCTGGGTGCCCCAAAGCACTAAGTACACATCCCCATTAATATATTCATCCTGTGCACCAATCTAGCTCAGAGAACATAAAGCTCTATTACTGTATGTGAATAAGAGATGATGAAAGCAATTTTTAACAATTAAATACAAGTTTATTATTTTTTTAAAGTGCCATAGCATAGGCCTGGATGCGAACCCATAACCCGGGCAACTGCATGCAAGTGCAAGGCAGTCACGCTGACCTCTCGACCACCAATGCAAGACTACAAGTTTATTATTAACAAAAAATATAAATAAATGATATTTAAGGTCTTATAAGTTAAGGGTTCTGATTTTGAATGATATACAAAATTATATACACAATTAAAGTTATTACCTTAAATATCATTTATTTTTATTTACAAGTTTATTATTAACAAAAAATAAAAATAAATGATGTTTAAGGTCTTATAAGTTAAGGATTCTGATTTTGAATGGTATACAAAATTATATGCACAATTAAAGTTATTACATTGTTTTACAATATTTCTCAATTAATTTCTATAAACGCATATATATATTCATACACAGATGTGCGTTTTATAATATACAAGGAAGACATTTCAATTAAAATTAAAATAATTATTACATTTGTGATTTACATCATTACTATTCAACATTTAACTCATTACATTGATTTACATATATGTGTGCACAGACACGCAGACGCGCAATTTATAATACACAATTAATATTCACTAACAAAAAAAATTATTAAATTGTACACATATCTTATAATTGACAAGCATTGGTATCTGCAATACAATTGACAGATATACGCGCATGTGATTTCTGAACATATTTAACTTTTACATAAAAATAATACATGATTAAGTTTTTAAATTATGTTTTAAATAATACAAATACTTATGCTAGCTTTACTACAACATGTATATAGAATCGCACAGATTATTAGCAAATTTCATTTTGTCAAACAATAAATAACAATACTTTTATAATTAATAATTTCATAAAATTTACATACTTGTTATGACAATAAAAGTTATTTTCACAATTATTCGTTGTTCAAAATATATAAATTGCTTTTCTTACTTTATAGTAAGTTCCACTCTTTATTGATTAGTTTCTTAAAAGAAATAAATACTATCATTTTTCTTCTTTTAAAACAAAGTTATTTGCTTGTTTGCTTTACTTTTAAAATGTCTCTTTTTCTCTTTTTAATAAATGAAAAATAATATTGTTTTATAAAATCCAAGAAATATATAAATTTAAAAATGTCTTTCTGCTTGATTAGTTAATGCTGATGAAGTAGGCAAGGTGAGATAGTAAAAGTGAGTATGTGAACTGCAACTCACCCTGCCATGATAAGCAGAGAGCCAAACCGGACTATCAGACACAAAGCTCCATGACATTGTGAGAAAATATATTATTTTTAAACACTGTCCCTTCTAAGTACCTAGACAGATCATCCTCACAGAGTAGTATCCAGAACAAAAAATAAAAGGCAATGCGCCAACCCTGCTCATCTCTGTGAGACTTAGGGGTATAGACGAGGTCTATTCATGAGACCAAGGCCTATTCATGAGGCCTACTTATACACTGCTGGACTAGTCTGGGAGCTCAATATCTATTTCTAGACAGTGCCGAGCATATACTTCGGAGCATCATGAACACTCTACATCCAAACAGCCCTGCTCAACTATACACTCTCCATAAGCATAAAAAGTACAAATTCACACATCACTTTCAAAATGTAATTTTACATATATATATGTGTGTGTGCACATGCTGACGTTTACATCATATTTTAACTTAACAGCAATAATATTATATTTTCATTATTAAATTCTTTAGAAAATATGCATAAATTTTATACATATACATGTGTGTATAAACAAAATATAGATATACTGTAATTTAAAATTAGTTTCAATTTATAAGTTCTTTTTTTCCCTTAAAAAAAAGTATAGTCAATTTTTGACAGGTATTTGATGATTAATTATCAATGTTTTTAAATTAAATTATTGAGTAATCAATTCTTTACTTTTTTTTTTAATATATTTTTTTCAAAATAATGTCCAAGAGGACTATTGGTCAAAAACATCTCTTTTGTCTTTAAAACCAGATGGTCAATGAATTATTTTTGATTCTTAATTATAATTCAATCAAAATTATGATTTTTAACTGACTTAAAATAATATTGTTCTATATATGTCTATTTTTATATAACATTTTAAAATAACTCACCAGATATATATATGTTTATCTGTGCTTTTCTGAATATATCTGATGCAGCATACATGTAATTAATTCTTCAGTAAGCTGGAAGATTTTTCTTGGTGAGTTTGGTTTTTAGTGACTGTCATAATCAGGAAAGATGTAATCCAGGTAAAATGTAGGTCTGTAGTTGGTATCCCATCTGTGTAGAACTGTTCCAGGCAAGCAACTGTCCTTTCCATGTTTAAGGCTATTAATTACAGCACAAAGAAGTGGGTCATTTTCTCCATGTGAATTCAAACTCCTGCTAAAGAAAACAGTCTATTATCTTGCCTTCAACTACATCAGATTATGGTAGCCATCCTACAAATTCTCTGGTCAGCTAAAACCAACTTCTGCACTTTATCAAGTTGCAGTAAAATATTAAAACCAATTTTCAGCTAACCGTTCTTACAAAAATTATTATCCAGACTGACTGATATTTTTATCAGCCCTTTATATAAAATCATCTGAGGTGTTAACAACACTTTGATGGAAAACAGAGTTTTATCTTTATCTCTCTAATCCCTTGGAAACTATATACATGTTTTCACTTAGACAATACAAATTGACAAATTAATTAAAGATTTCAAAAATAGACATTTTTTTAAAATTATCAAAAAAAAAAACATGCTTACATTTAAATTTCAAAATCAGAATTACAAATAATATTTATCAGACCTTTTAAAAGTTTAATCCATAACTAAATTTTATTTTAAAACAGAGTTCTTATTTATTATTATTTTATTTTAGTAAATGTAGAAAAATGTCTACAAAATTTTTTGTCTGTTTATTTCTAGTTTTCCTTTGGACTTTATATATATATATATTGTAACAAACGGGTTCGAATACGCGTGTATGTGATATATTACTATTTGCTAGTGTTAATGTGGAGCGACTATGTATAAACAAAATATATATATATATGTAAATGGTCATTCGAACCCTGTTACAAGGAGTGCGAAAGTTATGTGTGTAGGTATATGTAAATATAGTGTATGTGCGAGTGTACAATATACGTATGTAGTATCGGTGATGGTTACAATCAATTATATATGTAGAGCTGTATAAAGTGTAATTGATCATTCGTATATATTTTATCCGTAAGTTTTTTAAAGTTTTAATAATATTGTCGGTAACACATGTTTTCTTTTGTTGAGTAATCTCTTGAACATATGAGGACCGAAATAGAAATGAATTAATTGCTGTAGGCAGTTGAGTTAATAACTGGCGTCAGGAAGTCTGAAAACTGGTCAGGTGGGTATTTTTTGAAGAACAATGGAAGAACTGGTCAGTGGCATACCGATACACAGAGAGAATTTTGAAAAGTTAAAAGTGAAAACAAAAGAACTTTTTGTTGTGCTCGAAAGGAGATATAAAAAAAAAGGAAAAGGGAGACGCGGCTTGAACTCCAGATTAGGAGGACGTGTAAAATATTTCTTAAGAAGTTTTAATATTTTTTCTACCCAAAATGTCAGGGTAATTCTATAGTGTGGGTTTTGTTAATCGGCCCAGTGGACACTCATCGTGAAACTCACCTGAAGCGGACTTACGAACTGCGTTAATAAAATAAAGAAATTTTGTTTCATCAAAGAAATGGTGATGAAAGATCTTTGAAAATTTGGACCTTTTCGCAAAGCGAGTGAATCAACTACTCCACCTCTGGGATATGCTATTCGATATACCCTATTGGAACTGTTTACCATCCGTTGTATCTACCAGACCAGTTTTCTTGGCAAGATATAAATGCGGACTTGTCTTTGATCGCGTGAACTAAGGTAAAGTGACGTGGCACAAAATATATGTTCAGTGAATGTATCTTAATAAAGAAACTAGTGTTACCTCAATATTAATTGCTATATTAAGTCTCTTTTAAAATTAAATAAATTACAACATTAAATAAACAGCTCTGATATATATTTGCACTATTTTGATGTGTGTATGAATTATATATATATGTGTGTGGATCAGAATAAATGGGCTGTACGCTTGAATATTGATATTTATATGCATGTATAAATGGGATTTATTGGTAATGGGTATGGTCGTGAATAGGATAAACCTCGATAAGATCCAGGTTAGATTAATGGATTTGATCCAATAAACTATCGCATATAATAATAAACATGTAAGACGTAGTTAGTTTTGTTTTAGCTTTGTACTCTAGTTAGACTATCATCCCCAAACCCTGAGATTGAGCTGGTTCGGTGCGCTACCATAACAGATATACATACCAGAACCCTTATTTACGTTTTCGATGAGATAATTCTTATCTACGGGTAAGATTGGCGCGTGAGATGGAATCAAACCATGCTCACAAATATCTTTATTCGAAGCTTCGGGTTAAAGCCAACAATGGCGGTTTATATTATGTCGGTGGGTGTTATAATGGCATCCCAACTAGGGGCTGCAAATGTTAAAGAACGGGCATTTAAAAGGGCATCCTAACGTAACGTAAAAGAGCTCACAAACGAGAGTGGATTTTTTTTTTTTAAAAAAAAAAAAAAAAAAGAAAAGGAAAAAATAAAAGCGATAGTTTGGTTATAAATCGGAAAGAGTTTGAACACATATTTGAAAGATAGTAGATGGGCATATTTTGCGTGGTGAATGTACGGATAGAGGATCATAAGCTTGGGCAAAAAGGGGACACCGATGCGGAGAAGCAGGGGATAAAAAGAATAGGCAATTTAATATGTTCTTGGGAAGACCAGGTTCCTGGATATGCACTTCAGATGTGCCCCATCATCCCTATAAAGGTGGGTTCAATGAAGGTGGAAGCCCTCATGGATTTGGGCAGTCAGGTATCGGTAGTATCAGAGAGATTATACCACCAAATTAGAAGGGAACAACCAGAGATACCGACTCTACCTCTAAAAACAGTTCACATAGCAATGGTGGACAACCGCAGAGCTAAAGTAGAGCCAAAGCAGATATGGATGGATCTAAAAATTAATAGAAAGAGTTATTCACATGTGTTCCTTATAATGAAAGGTTTAGTACATGAGGCCCTTTTGGGATCAGATTTTCTAAATAGATACAAATGTAACCTTGACTATGAGAGGGGTCAGGTCACATGTGAGGGTGAAGTGGTATGTTTTCTCACAGAGGAGCCCCAATGGTCGATAGGAATGTTACATTTAGAGGATGATGTTCCTAAAAAACTCAAAGATAAGATCGATGGAATGAAAGTAGAAGGGAAAGTTCAAGATAGTGCCTTACAACAAACGTTGACCAAGTATCACCATGTCTTTTCAGACAAGCCAGGGGTTATCCAAGGGTTCGAGCAGAGAATTAAGATGAGAGATGGCCAGACATTCAAAGCTAGATCATACCCCATCCCTCATCAATACCGAAAGGCAGTAAAAGAGCAAATAGATCAGATGTTAGAGTGGGGAATTATATCAAAATGCTCATCAGCGTATTGCAACCCAATGGTGGTAGTAAAAAAAAAAGATGGATCCGTTAGATTATGTCTTGACGCTCGACAGTTAAATAAAGTGACTGTACCAGACTGCAACGTACCACCTCCCATGCAAGAATTATTAAGGAAGTTCCAAGGAAAGAAGGTATTTTCGACTTTCGATTTGACTGCCAGTTATTGGCAAATTAAGTTACATCCGGAAGATTGCCAATACACGTCGTTCAGATATGAGGGTCACTCATATCAATTTAATAGGATGCCTTTTGGTCTAATAAACAGTGGGGCCGGTCTACTTAGGTGCTTGGACCAGGTGCTATCCTCAGAGATAAAGGACATGGTCACAATTTACATGGATGACATGTTGATAGCCTCAACTGATATCAAGGAACATATACGGGAAGTGGGACTATTTCTAGAAGAATGCGAAAAAAAGGGCATAAAAATAAATATCAATAAGAGCACGCTGTGTCAGAAAGAAGTGGCCTTTCTTGGGCACATGGTGGGAGCCCAGGGGCTCAAACTGCACCCGGACAAGATCTCAGCTATTCGTGACTTTCCAAAACCTAGATCCAAGAAGCAGATCCGATCATTTCTGGGTCTGTGTACATTCTACAACCGCTTCCAAGAATGGTTTGCAGAACGGATGGAGCCATTGGTGAGGTTATTAAAAAAGGGTAGTGAGTGGAAGTGGACGGAGGAACAGGACCAAGCCTTCCAAAGAGTGAAGACGGCTTTCTTGGAACATGTTATGCTGGCCTTTCCTGACTTTTCAAAGCCGTTCCTAGTTCAGACAGATAGCAGTGGATATGGTCTCGGGGTGACCTTGGCTCAAGAGCAAGAAGATGGAAGGATGGGTATACTATATTTTCTGAGCAGGCTACTCAAAGGCCCTGAGGTACATTATACAACCACTGAGAAAGAGGCGTTGGCCATTGTTTGGGCCTTTCAGAAGTTTCGAACACTGTTACTGGGCTCGGAGGTCATCGTGGTTACTGACCACAAGAGTCTGGAGTTTATCAACCATAGCTACCTCACAAATAGCAGATTAGTACGGTGGAGCCTGTACCTCCAAGAATACAACTATACGGTGAGGTATTGTAAAGGGTCTGACAATGTAGTAGCTGATACTCTGAGTCGCAATCCGGTGGACAATCAATCCCATCATCTGAGTACTGAGAATTTGTACATAGCAAGCATAGGGTTAAGAACGGATGAGGGTCTTGAAAACGATTTGAGGCACCTGGAGTACTTTCAGAGAGAAGACCGCCAACTCCAGCCAGTCATTGACCAATTGGAAGGTAAAGAAGCCAAACTGAGTGGGGGTTGGGTCAAGCGGACTATTCAAAATTTTAGATTGGAACAAGGTGTGCTACAATACAGAGTGAAGGAAAATCCAGCAGAATGGAGGGCAGTCATCCCGTGGCACATGAGGACTGCCGTGGTGGCACACATGCACCGCAGGTCGGGCCACTATGGGATAATGAAGACTGAAGGATGGATCAGAAGGTGGTTTTACTGGCCAGGCATGCGTGGCAAGGTTGCAGCGGTCATTGGGCAGTGCGAAATTTGCCAGAGAGTTAAGCCCGCAAATAAGAAATATGCCACTCCGATGTTGTCCATGATTCCCAGAGGACCTAAGGAAATCATTGCAGTGGATTATTATGGCCCACTCCGGCCTTTAATAAAAAGAAATACCTCCTGGTCGTTTATGATTTGTTCTCTAAACTGGTGTCTGCATATCCCATCACACAAGCCAACACGCGGAATACGATACATGTCCTGGAAAAGGAGCATATTCCATCAGTGGGAAAACCTCGAACCATCCTATCAGATCATGGAACCCCATTCGTTTCGAGGGAGTGGGTGAAATGGACTGAACGGTTGAAGATCGGTCATGTGTTAACCTCGATCCGTAACCCTCAGTCAAATCCCTGCGAGAGAATGATGCGAGAATTAGGTAGGTTGTTCCGTACTTATATCCAAACCGACCATAGAAGGTGGGTCAAACACCTGCCAGACATTTTAAATTATATGAATTGGGCTGTGAACGAATCTACAGGCTTCACTCCGATACATTTGCATTTTGGCAGACACGCACCTGCGTTATTCCAGACTGATTTTCAGGGAGAAGAAACTCCCATTGATCTAGAAAAGGATAGGCAGCAGGCCTACCAACTGATGGTTCACAGGAGCAGACAACGAAAGGAGAGTTTCAAGAGTTCATCACACTCCTTTAAGGTGGGGGACCAGGTAATGGTGAGGACGCCCCATGTAAGCAAACCTGGAAAGTTTATTTGCAAAAAATTTTGCAATTTATATGAGGGCCCATTTACGATAGTAAAGGGTCTGGGAAAACATGCATTTTGGGTGGATACTGGGCAGGGAGTAAAAGGGTCATATAACGCCCGGTCACTCAAGCCCTTCGCAAACCCGGAGAGGGATAAAGGATAGAAGAGTCGTTTAAGAAGCCGTTCAAATACACAGAAGGTATTTGAAGGCTATCGCACCAGGGGGGTATGTAACAAACGGGTTCGAATACGCGCGTATGTGATATATTACTATTTGCTAGTGTTAATGTGGAGCGACTATGTATAAACAAAATATATATATATATGTAAATGGTCATTCAAACCCTGTTACAAGGAGTGCGAAAGTTATGTGTGTAGGTATATGTAAATATAGTGTATGTGCGAGTGTACAATATACGTATGTAGTATCGGTGATGGTTACAATCAGTTATATATGTAGAGCTGTATAAAGTGTAATTGATCATTCGTACATATTTTATCCGTAAGTTTTTTAAAGTTTTAATAATATTGTCGGTAACACGTGTTTTCTTTTGTTGAGTAATCTCTTGAACATATGAGGACCGAAATAGAAATGAATTAATTGCTGTAGGCAGTTGAGTTAATAACTGGCATCGGGAAGTCTGAAAACTGGTCAGGTGGGTATTTTTTGAAGAACAATGGAAGAACTGGTCAGTGGCGTACGGATACACAGAGAGAATTTTGAAAAGTTAAAAGTGAAAACAAAAGAACTTTTTGTTGTGCTCGAAAGGAGATATAAAAAAAGAGGAAAAGGGAGACGCGGCTTGAACTCCAGATTAGGAGGACGTGTAAAATATTTCTTAAGAAGTTTTAATATTTTTTCTACCCAAAATGTCGGGGTAATTCTATAGTGCGGGTTTCGTTAATCGGCCCAGTGGACACTCGTCGTGAAACTCACCTGAAGCGGACTTACGAACTGCGTTAATAAAATAAAGAAATTTTGTTTCATCAAAGAAATGGTGATGAAAGATCTTTGAAAATTTGGACCTTTTCGCAAAGTGAGTGAATCAACTACTCCACCTCTGGGATATGCTATTCGATATACCCTATTGGAACTGTTTGCCATCCGTTGTATCTACCAGACCAGTTTTCTTGGCAAGATATAAATGCGGACTTGTCTTTGATCGCATGAACTAAGGTAAAGTGAAGTGGCACAAAATATATGTTCAGTGAATGTATCTTAATAAAGAAACTAGTGTTACCTCAATATTAATTGCTATATTAAGTCTCTTTTAAAATTAAATAAATTACAACATTAAATAAACAGCTCTGATATATATTTGCACTATTTTGATGCGTGTATGAATTATATATATATGTGTGTGGATCAGAATAAATGGGCTGTACGCTTGAATATTGATATTTATATGCGTGTATAAATGGGATTTATTGGTAATGGGTATGGTCATGAATAGGATAAACCTCGATAAGATCCGGGTTAGATTAATGGATTTGATCCAATAAACTATCGCATATAATAATAAACATGTAAGACGTAGTTAGTTTTGTTTTAGCTTTGTTCTCTAGTTAGACTATCGTCCCCAAACCCTGAGATTGAGCTGGTTCGGTGCGCTACCATAACAGATATACATACCAGAACCCTTATTTACGTTTTCGATGAGATAATTCTTATATACGGGTAAGATTGGTGCATGAGATGGAATCAAACCATGCTCACAAATATCTTTATTCGAAGCTTCGGGTTAAAGCCAACAATGGCGGTTTATATTATGTCAGTGGGTGTTATAATATATATATATTATAACGATCGAAATGAAAGTGAAGATCAAATCTAACCGCAAACTACGATATCTGCTCTATGAGGTGCCAACTAGGCATTTAAACCTAGAAAAATTTATAGAGTAGGCAGATACGCACTGTTAAGATTCCACTTTATTTAAATATTCAGATCGTTAGCCCAAGTCACTAGCTCAGTGGAGTAGCAGAGATAATAAAATATAAATTTTATATCTTAAATATAAAAGAGTAAAAGCCACTGCCAGAAATTAACACATAAAAATATTTATTTATGCACATATAAAATCATTCTAATTTGAGGAATAAGTTTAAAATTTTAGATTTTTCTATTAATCTTTAGTTTTACATTTAAGTAAATTACAACCATGAGTTTAATATTTATTTAGTGAGTTGAGGATGAATAGACTACATAGATCTGCATTTGAAAAGAAATATTCTTCCCTGATTTAACCTTAGGCAATAAATTTTGCAATCAAACCGGCGCCAATCCATCTGATACATTTATGTATTCAATGTAGCATGAAAATATGACAACACAAAATACTATACTGTCAGGAATGTACATCTGATCAGTAAGTAGAATTAGAGAAGACATTGACTCTCCACCAACAGGAATGTTACATCTGTTGGTGAGTAGAACAATAAACATAAAACTCCATAGGAATGGACTGCGGTCCTTTGCCATCTTACAAACCCATCCATAGGCAAACAGAAGGTGTGTGGCATATATATATATAATCCTGCCCATAGCGGATCTCATACTACATCTACAATTACACAAATATATCCAATCCATTGAACCAATTCAACTACAAAATGAATAACCTAAGATTACCCTCCCTTAATATAACTTTAGAAAACTATATAGCCATTCACGCCCGACTTAAATTTAACATTTAAATACATTCACACAGATTATTTTTATAAATTTGTTTTTAAAATGTTGAGTATAGATCAGCTGCACAGATTCCATGGTAAAAAACATCCAAATTAAACACAATCAATCAAAATACAAAATCATCGATAACGTCAATTGCAAAAGGGAATACACAAGACCCCATGGCATTCATCGTAAGATGCCCACATTAACATTGTTGACCTATATATTCTAAACAAATGTGAAAACTTCAAGATAATCAACCATTAACGAATCTATGCAACGTCTATACCCAACTAAATTTCATCATTTAAAATTTAAACAATAAATAATTTATACAATAAGAAAAAAAAAATGGAAATGATTTTTATCAATCGGAAAACATATAAAATTAAACATTATCAATTTGATTTTAAACTTAAAAAAGTCAGATAGAAGTTCATAAGCTTGAACGAAAGTTCTTAATTATTTTAAATTTAGAGTTCATGTCCATATAGCTTATGGTAGAAGAGTCCAGGTTTCTGCTTTTAATTCCCATGATGCCTCCAATGGAAGATAATGTTCTGGAGATGGCAATAGCTGGTTCAAGGTATCACAGTCTTTTCCATTTTATTTTTTTAAATAGAGAGTGTGGTATGTGCGTCCTACCACATCTCTCAAACACAAAATGCTGGAACTGTCAGAAAAAACTGTATTTCCCTTTTTATATTATCCACATGGATTCAATCAACAAAACGTCACTAATCCTTCACTTTCATTAGGGTCCGAGCCAAGGCTTAGTGCTTCCATTGGTCAAGCTAATTTCTCTTTATTTTCTTATCTATCTTTCATCAGATCATTTTAATTATACAAGAGCCCAAGGCTAGCTTGCTTTTCAAACAATTTATAAACAATCATTTCCATTTACAGATTACAAGAATTAATTAATGCCTGTTTTTATTTTTAAATCTTGTACTTTTTCTTATAAAAAGTACGTTCAAATATTTATTTATTTGTTTTTTTTTTTTAAAAAAAAAATATTTTTAAAGTTTGGCATCTGTGCAAATGTATATACGTTTAACAAAACATTTTAATTTTAGCGTTTAGTTTTTTACTTTTATTTGCGAACTTTTAAGTTTTTATTTTAAATTAATGTAACGACATATTTATATATCGTTACAATATATATATATATGCACACACATTATACTAGTGTATTATATATATATATATTGCTCACAAATGTTCTTTTGGTTTTTAAATTATATTAATACTTTTGCATTTTATAATTCAACTATTACTTGAATAGAGTACTAGCTGACCAAACTTGTAATGGGAGTTTTATCTTCATCATCACAATATGTTTTAGATGCTACACAACCAACTTTTTAGTGCTGAGAAAGATAGAAAATATAATTAATTATTTTTTAAACTATTTCTATCATTTAATTTAATAGTTAAATATTTTTTAAAAAATTTTGAACTTTATACTTTTCCAAATACATTAAACTATTAGGAATAATTTCCAACTATTGTAGAACACAACATTTTGAGTTGTTTTATTCTTCTGTCTTCATTATGTGTTGCTAGCCTCATCAGAAATAATATATTATAGGATATAAAAACTATTGATGTTTATATTCAAGAATTCTGAATTTAAGATGATGCTTTAATCAAATATGCTAATATAACAAAGGCAACAGTCAACCAGAGTTTTAAAATATATGAAGATGCTTAAGATTTTTTTTCTTTTCAAAACAAGCTAATATATGGGTGTTTTCCAATTTTTAAGGATTTTTACATTAGGTTGAATTATGGAGTTGTTATTATTATGTGAGTAGTGATTTTTTCTTTTGATTTTTTCTACAATATAAACATATATTCATTAATACATACATGGTTTAATACTTTAGCCACATGAGATTTTTTTTTAATCATTGTTTTATATTTTTCATCATTTTTCAGTGAAGTAGCTTGTTTTACCAATATATGTCTTTTCAGACTGAGTTAATATTTCATAGATGCAGATCTTGTTTTGCAGTCTTACAAGTTTAGATTTTGTACGGGTTCAATTTATTACAATATGTTATGATTTTGAAATACTGTAATGGCATATGGATTCACTACAGTATCTGCCATAGCTTTTTCTATAGTTGTCTTTGATATTGTGTTAAGGTTTTCTCCATGACAGCTAATGATAAAGTATTTTTCATAAATTCTATATAAAACTTTTCTTCTTCCAAGTCTCTTATTTTTCAACTGACCTTTTTTGCTCTGATTTATAATGATTGTATAACATTACATGTTGTGTTTAGTCATGTTAAGTATTTTTTTTTATAAATTAAACAGTGTTTTAGTTTTTTTATAAGATAGTCTAGTCATAAAACTATTTAAGAATGTTAGAATTTCAATTTCGTGAAGACAATATGTTATTTAGATGGGTTTACGTAATTGAAATTGTACTGTACTCATAGAACCTCATAACTAATATAGTAGCAATTTAGCAAAGTCATATTTGTGGAGGGTATGGGATAATATTTATGATGTAGTTTCTAGATCTTTTATGTAATGTTGCTATACCCATAAACACACATTTATTTTCTAAAAAGAATTCTGTATTGTAGAGTAAATATATTGTTGTTATGCAGAGAGTTAAGAGTTTATTTATACTATGAACAAAAAAATATTTTTATAGCTATTATTTTTATTTTATGCTTTTTAAATATTAAACTATGCTTTCTCAATGGGGATTTATGTGAACAAGTTTTTCATCTCACAGATTAATAAAATGCCAATTATCTTCATTTTCATGTTCTTAGGGAACTAAAAATAGTGTTTAGAACACTAGATAAAAACTTAATCTTATATGACAAATAACTAAGAAATCATATGGAGTAATGTTGATAAGATTTGATATGATGAATTTCTAAAACTAATAATAGGTCTTTATGAAAAATGATCATTAGAGGCTTTTAGATAGAGTGTAAAGATGCAGATTGTAAAATACATTGTTAATTTACTTTTTTCAGAATAACTGAAATACCTACTATGCATTCTAAACTATGTTTAAAATTTTGTGATTCTCATATAGAATTTCTGCACTTTTTTTCTATTGGTTGTTATAGCAAATTTCTTCTTTATTGTTGTCATAATCAGTAGTATCCATTTCAACTATAGGATGCTATTATCTGCAGAAAGAATGGTAATAGATTTGTCTAGTTTGAGAGATTTAATAGTTTCATTGCTAGTATGTCTCAAGATATCTTTTATTTTGCAGATGCTATTTTTTCTAAAAATATTTTTCAAGTGTTTTCTCCCTTGCTGCCATTACATCTAATAAATCAATATTAAATATCATGATGCTTAAGTGTAATTCTTTTCTTAAAACAGGAGTTTCAATCCATCATGTATTTGGACGTGGGGAGATTTTTCACTGTTGTAATTTCTAGGTTATTTGGCAAACTATGATGTTTTATATCCAATGTAGACTTATAAGTTTTCTTTGACATTATTTATTTTTTCACATACTTTAAAATATGATTTTATTACTGACTAAATAATTATTGCAATGTCTTCATAACTAACTTTATATTTTAATAAATATTTTATGTTACAAATAGAAAAAGTATTGGCACATCAAAAATTTTTATGTATCCATTTTTTCTTCTAAAAGTGCCTCAATATTTAGAAGTTAAATAGAGATTTTAGCTGCAATCCTTTAGGAAGAATCCTTTTAATGTTAAAACTATCCAAGGTACAAAATCAATTAACTTATCTAGAGCATTACAACATCACTCTCACATAGATGAGAAAATCACTGAAAGAACAAATAAGTCCCTGTTAAGAAATAAATAAATATCCAAATAATCAGTGACATAGAATGTTTAATGAAAAATAATTTTTCTGAAGAATAGAATACTTGACAATAGCTTTTTATAGAGTAAGAAAATCATATTTTAAATTAGATGAAATAAGTATGAAAAAGAAATGTATAAACCTACATAGGCATTACAACCTTCACATTGCCTTCAATAAGATTGCAAACTACTAATTGATGTTATGGCAGTAAGTGAAAAAGTCTCTCAAAAATTGTTTCTAAAAGAAACAACACATTTTCAGTAGAGAATATGTAGAACACTCGAGAGACAGCAAAAACCCAAAATCAACATTATCTATATTGAGAGGAAACTATCAAGTCTTTTAAACTAGACAAATCTATAATTATTCTTTCTGCTGGTAAGAACAATATTGTGATTGTAATGGATACTATTGATTATGAAAATAAAATAAAAGACCTACAGTAAGCCAATTAAAATGTAACAAAACTCTTTCACCAGCTACAAAAACAAAACAACACAGTTATTTCATTGATTCTTAAAAAAATAAATTAACAACAAATTTAAAATAATGTTTCAGCCTTCTGTTGTCTACTTAAAATCCACAAAAATCGTTTTTTAGAAATACATATTAATAATTTTAGAAAACAATCATGACAAAACTCATCAAGATTTATTAATATAAATGATAATACTTTGGAGATAAGATACAATCCGTTATCAAGAATTTTAAGAATTTTGTTTAGTCAATAAATAAAACAAAAATAATAGGAAGTGACATCTTAGTTAGCTTTGATATAAAAATTTACTTTTAAATGCAACAAAGAGTGTAGCATTGTACATTATATGAAAACTATTAAGTAAGGATGAGTCACTAAATAAAGCATTTCTTTCTACAGATTGTATAATGGAATTCAACATTCTGCATTAGTATAACATACTTTCAATAAAACACAAAAAATATTTCAATAGTATTAAGATATTGCTATTGTTCAATCACTATTACTTATTGATTTTTAACATTTATATTAAAGGATTCAAATCTAGAGCCATAAATATTACTTTATGTCTACAAAAAGTTTTGACTTTGCAATATTTATTGCATATATCATGGTAAAGGGCTGTTACAAGATTCTAAAAACACATCAATAATGTATCTTCTTTGATTAATTTTACAATGAAATTAGAACAATAATAAAATTAGTTGTCTTAGATATTCGGGAGACTAAACTATCACATATCAAATCAAAACTACTGGTTTACAAAATTGTATATATATACAGACAAATACTTAGCATGTATATCCAATTATAGCTTTAGCAGAAATGTCAAAGAAACTAAAGTAAACTTGTTATCAATATAATGGTGAAACAACTTTCCAAACCACAGTGCTATAAAAACTTAATTTGTAATACTGAAACATAAAATTTTTATCTATGAAATTCCATGAACAAGTGGAAGTAAATATATCAGTGAAACTAATCATCGCATCAAAAATAATTAAAATAACATACAACAATTATTCATGAGAAATAGACAGATGAATCTAAAACAGAACACAATGCATGAGCCAATGAACATATATTAAAAAATATAAAAATATTGAAGTGGTAGGAAACAGTAAAAATAGAAATTTAAAAAAATTATTCAAATGACAATTACAAATAATCCCTAAAATCCAACTAGGACGATAATAATAATATTTGAAGGCCAATCATTAATCTTTTTTAAAAATAAAAAAATGCAAGAATCATGGAGACACTCATAGATGAATATATAAAATTTCCAATAAATATTGCTTTTGATAGAATAGTTCTTCTTCATAAGAGTACTGCCTTAAATGTAAAATTCATGACTCCTGGTACCTGGTTCAATTTTTGTGCAAGTCAGTAGTTTAGCCAGAAACATCTGAAGGAAAGAGGAAAATAATATGATTCAAAATGATATCATCATAAACTTTCAGAAAACAAATCTAACTAAAGTAACTTTACATTTTAACTATAATAGACTAAAGTCAAGGAAAAACATACATCTCATACTTCTGTACAATATTTTGACAAAAAACAGCAGAAAATAATTTCTTAGCCATAGCAAATTTCAAGTTTTTTTCCTTCTGTTTCTAAAAGTCAATATGTTAAGAGTTCTGATTGTTTTTTTTTAATTATCTATAATTAATGTTAACATTTCTTATGTGATTAATGCTAACTTGTGCCTTTATATTTTTCATAATATACTTATCTCAATTTTTCTATTAAGATGTTACTTTAAAAGCACATAAAAAATTGAACTCTTTATGAAATAACAATAAAAAATATATAAAAAACAAAAAAATATTCACATTAGTTGAGATTATTTTTATACTATTTCCTAGTTGCCCTTATTATAAAGGACACCAATTACTTAAACTAGCTATTTTATAGAGTTAGACACATTTTTATTTAACTAAACAAGTCAAAGTTAGCAAAAGCTAAGACAAAATCATTAGCATTTGGGAATAATTTTTTTATAGTAATGTAAAATTACAAAGAGCTAAAATATCATTTACAAAAAAAATAGCTGAATTAAACTTTAATAATTTCATGACTTTATTTTCTACTATTTTCTGATAAATACTATTTAATATTTTAATACCCATTTTTACTCACTCATAGATCAATTAATTTGTGTATGTATTTATACTTTATTTATATTTTTAACTTTCATTTTTATAAATTTTGCTACAAGCATAAATTCAAAAAACAAAATTGCTTTAAAAAATAAAATATCAACTTTGCAAATAAAAATAAATAAATAAACAGTAATAAATAATCAAAAGAAAACACTTCATTTTAGCCTTCAGACTTCAAAACAGTGAATTTAATGCAAAACAAATATTCTGTGAGAAATCTGTATAATAAAAACAAATTTTATTAAAGTATAAGCTCAAAAAATAAAAATACTCTTTAAACTATTAAAATTCCAAATTTAAATCTTTTATTGAAATATATACTTTCTATTGGCTATTGTTACATAGCACTTCAATTGCATCTATGGTGGCTTATTTGCATCTAATCTCTACTGTTTGATTAATAGGTTTTCATATATATATGAGCATAAAATATTAGAAATAAAATGTATATTCATTAATAATAATTTTAATACAAATAGTTAAATGCCAACATAATTTAGATGATCCTTTAAGAAATTGAGGTTTAAAGTTAAAATAAAGCAGAGATGGATTTCAATTAAAGAAAAAAAATTCTTACTGGATATAATATAGTCTGTGACTCATTTAAAATCTGGAAATTAAAAACCATCAGTTAACAGTATAATTTATTTTTATTTTAATTAAAGGGGATTTGAACCTAGACATTCAAGCTCCCTTTAGTCATCCATTGTATCGAATATAAGCAGCATACATAGTCACATACATGTGAAAAGAATAAATGATCTCCAACATATATATTTTATGCTGAACCAGAACTCATCAGTTTGTCCAAATCATTATCTACCACACATATATAATAAGTATTAATTTTATATTAAAATAGAAACTCTACACATTTTAATGTCCACCCTCTTCAGTGTATGTAAACAAACATATTAAGATCATACATATGAGAAGACAGATTGATTTAAGGTCAACATGGGTATAATTATGATATTGGCATCATCAACATCTTTGAACATTCCATCATCATACTTTCAGTGATATGAATGATTGAAGAATTGGAGTGTGGAGAACAAAGCCTGTCTATTAAAGTGTGTAGATTTGCTATCTTAATATAAACCAAGCCCTTATTATATATGTTGTGTGGGAGATGATGATATGAACCAAGTGATCAATGCTGGTTCAGCATGAAATGCATTTACTGGATATCAGTTATGTTTTTCACATGTATGTGGTTGTGTGTATCAGTTTTATTGGATAGAATGGATGCCTAAAGGGAGCTTGAAAGTGTTGGTTTAAATTCCCTTTAATTGCATCTAACTTATTTTATTTTAGTAAGATTAAATTATTTGTTGTGTTTTGTTAAATATAATGTTTGGATTTAGATTCTGTTGAAAATTTTTGTTTTTATAAGAAAATAGATCAAACACAAATAATTCTAATCTAAAATAGGAAGTTATATTGGAAATAGATTTTTTCAAGATTGTTAAATGATATTTTTTATTTTTTAAATTATAAATTAAATTTTTAAATTTCAAAAATTATTTAACTCACTATTTGAAAGTATTATTTATTTAAACATGTGATATATATTTAAATTTGGTTGCTTATTATATTTCATTCATTCAAAACTTATTTGTTCTACCATAGAAACTAAAATGGAATCCTTTATTCTGATTATCATTTTAATTTATCATTCTTTTGTGTTTATTTTCAGAAAACTTATTTTTTAAAGTTAATATTATGACAAATAAACTCAACTATATAAATAATTTACAAAAAATAACATTTATTCTTTGAATACAAACAAAAATAAAAGTTTACCAATTGGATCACTAATTCTGTTTTAAATTGGAAACATTAATTACAAAAAAAAATAAGAAAAAAGATAGTGACAGTATATATTTTTTGAATTTTATCAGAAAATTTTCAATAAATTTTTTTTTAAAAAAAAGTTAATATATTGAAATAAAATATAAATGTATACATTACTAATTATTTAACAGTTAATTTTAACTTCTACTGTAATCATTGGTTGTTGTTTTTTTTTTGTATTTTTTTACAGAAATAAAAATTATTCTTGATTTTTTTTTTTTTAAAGTTTATCAAAAAGATTATTTTTTTAAAAAAAGTCTAAAGTATTAATTAACTTTATAAATAAAAATAAGTTTAATAAACTGAAAATGGTAGATACAAAGTAGATCTTTCAAACAATGAAAATGTTTTGACAATAAATAGTTTCAGTTGATTTTACATAAATATTTCATTCCCTAATTCCAATTAGAAATGGTAATATGTTTAAATAAAACTTAAATGTAAACACTAGATATGTGTAGAGAATATAAAATGTAATAATTTTACAAAATAATAATAGAAAAAATTAAAAAACTGTGTAAATTTATTTATATACTGATCAAAAGATAATGCCTTATATACATCTAGAAACTTCTTTGATAATTAATATTCATATATAACTTGATTTTTTCTCAAAACACATTCTCATTTATGAATAAATATTTTAACTAAAATCTGAAATGTTTTAAAGGACAAAATTAACATATCTTTTTAAATTCATTTTTTATTGTTAACAATAAAGTCATTGATATAAATTTTTCACAGGTAAGTATTAATTTGTATGATCTGTTTTATTCTTTGGACCAAAATACAACATTTAGTACTAACTAAGGATTAGTTTTAAGAATGTCTTCCTTCAGCATTGTACACTTTGCCAATCACTTTACTTTTCATTGTTTAACAATATTTTTATATTCAAAATGTTAATTTTATCATTATTATTTATATAAACTTGACAATACAAAAATGTTACTAACTTTAGATCATTTGAATATTAAAATTTTTATTTGAAAGTGCATTATATTATTACTTGAATATACATACTGTTAATGATGTATGTGCACAGGTACAGTTGTAATGTAGATAATTTACATAAAAAAGTAACTATATTTAAATTCCATAACAAAGTAAATCATTTTTTTTAAATATATTTTCTCACATTGATGTCAAATTCTTTTTATTGAATTTGATATGTTAATGGATTAATAAAGAGGCTAATTTTTTAAAGATTAATTTTCAGATGAGTGAAGTAAAAAAAATCTCACTTCAATTAATTGAATGATTTTGTTGTGATCAGCTTACACCTTGTTTGTGTAAATAATGTATGGTCTCTGTATCAACCAACTATAATATTCTCAGACAAATGGTATACCTCCAATGCATTAAACTGTGCTAGCAAAGGTTATATGCCAGAATAAAAAATAGTTAATAAGTAAATATTTTGATAGAATTAGATTTACTTCTTTTTGTGTTTTCTGCTTATTAATAAATGAAAATAAATTTGCTCTTAAATCTTAATACAACATAAACTTAAATCACACAAGAAGACATAAAATACTGTTCTCCATTTGAAGTGTTTTTCATCTCTCCCTGTTGATACTTTTAATACTGAATTAAAAACACTATTTATTTGAAACTCTATTGGCTTTAGAGTTAGATAGGATGTTATCAAAAAACTAGAAAAATTTTGATGTTTTATGTACAACAATTTTATATCTATTTAATGATAGCTTTCTTTTTTATCATTTACATTAAATAATCTCAGAAATCATAAGTACTTTCTTGATGTCTTATTTTTTTTTATCAGTCAAGAGTTTAAACAAGTATGTAATTGAGTAAATCATGACAAAAATTTTAATTGTAAATCAAAAGTCTTAAATATAGACTATTTTAGAGAGGTTATGAAAAATTTGAAAATCAAAATTCAAAATTAAGTTTAAATTCAGAAAATTTTCAAAACGGTCCAAAATTATTCAAATACAAAAATGTTTAAAATTAAATGCATCAGACTAGTGATTATTTCTTAAAGAAATTAATGCAATAAGAAATGAAATAAGTAAATGAAATTCATTATTTACATTTATCTGGTTAAGAAGTATTGCACAGGTAAATGGCAGATATTTGAATATTTAAACTGCAATAAAAATTGCATTGTTTTAGTATATTGTAAAATTATGATAAAAGAAAAAAATATTTCAAAAGTTTAATTTACAATATTAGTACTCTGTAGTGAAACGATAACTTTCCAAGCCCCTATCGTTTCACCATTAAACCTAATAACACACTCATTTGTGCTAAGTTCGAACCTATTTAAATGTTAATAAATTTAAAATTCGCTCATGTCTGTCTAAACAGTATTATATATTTACGTGCGAACCAACGCTATAATTAGATAGGATTAGGAAAATTATAGCGTACTAAATTTACTTAATATTTCTAAAAATGTTCATTATATTATTTAAGTTAAGAGTAAATTATTAATTTTGTTGTTTAATATTGAAATTTCGTATGTGGATATATAATCTGTGCTATATAAAAGAAAGACATGATTTTAAAATATGTAAAAGCCGTTACCTAAAAATAATATTAAATGTTTCTTTAAAAATTGTTAAAAGATTTCTTGTTTTAAATATATTTCAGGGAAAAGTTTCTCGAAAATATATTTAAAAGCTATATCAAAATATGTTTGTAAATTATTTTAAATAAATATGTAAAAAGGTTTGCGTTTTAAAAAAAAATGTTAAAAGGTTGTTTTTAAATAAAAAGAGTTTCTATTATATGTAAGATTAAAAATAAAAGTTGGTCAAGTAATTAAAAAGATTTCTGGTTGTAAACAAGTGTCATTAACGACCACACCTGGAATCTGTAAAAAGTAAAACTAGTTCAAAATGTACTAATTAAAATCTCCTTAGATAAGATTAAGTTATTTTAAATTCTAAATTGGACAATTGTTTGCAACGAAAAATCTTAATTATAATAATAGCTTATGGAATGTTTCTAACATAAGTTATCTAAGATTGTAAAAATCTGGATTATAAATTGAAAAATATTTAATTAAATTCCTGAGTTTAGTGAGTCTTGAGGTGATAGATTCTGATAAGGAAAAGATATAAATACTCTGTATTTTTAACAAGGAGGAGGACAGCCATATTTTTAGAGAAAATTGCAGCCATTCTTCACAATTGTTAATGTTTAATATGTCCGGATAAAAGCGAGCATTTTGTTGCTGTTACTCCATGGGGAGAACGGGGGTTTCTCTCATCGAAATGCCTGAACCACCATCATGCCGATAGAAGAGACAAGCTTCATAGAATGGGAAAGATGATGCCACCAGCCGCCCAGTCAAACTCATCAAACATACAGCCAAGAACTTGCAGTCCAGATAAATAATACCAGTACCATTTTATTTTTCAAACTGCAGAGCTCTATGTAAATATATCTATATATGTTAGCTAACTCTCTTTTTAAAATAATTATAAAACTAAATGTAACCATAGTTTAAATCCAATTAGTATTTAATATGTAAATTGCTACCAAAATTTAATGTTGTTGAAGTTAAAATTATCTAACTAATTTATATTTTTCTTTCATTTAAAGTAAGTTATAATCGTCTAATTTAAAGTTATATCACTGTGGTTGTGTCTATTATTTCTTTGCTTATTTTAAATGCATATTATAATTTATATGCCAATATTTTGAAACAGTGAGCACATAATTTCATGTTTGTAAGAATATATTATTTGAAAATCTTCGTGTAATTTTTTTAGAGCGTCAACTTTCTGTGCACTGTTTCAAATTCCTATTTTTATAAAATAATAATGACTTGCCTTGCACTCGTTGTCATTTTTATTTATGATGATTTAATATATGAAATGTGGCTCTTTTAATCAACCATTTAAAAACTTAACTTTATAGTTTTATTAAGAATTAAATTTAGCCTTGATCGTATTTATAAGTATATTTGTCATTTAAGTTCTTAAGTCCATAGAAATATACTTTCCCTCCTTAAAAATATTTATTATCTATAAGTAACCTAAATAGATCGAGCATATCAAAGTACAGATGTATTAATATTCCCTTTAGTAGCAAAGACATTTATTATCAGGCTACACAAGAGTTGGTCCCAATTTTATAGAACTAATATGCTATTGTCCCATATTTCATAGTATGAAATATACTATTCTTTGCTTGGCGGATGTGATATAATATTTTATAAAATTATTATCATTTTGCTGCTATACATAATATACGTATATCAAGATGGAGCCATGGCATTGCCAGCACATCTTCTCTTATAGGGTAGAGCAGTAGCAAACCCTGAGCCAAGGCCAGGTTAGCATGTAAGTCTGCCACCATTTCCTGAACACAATGTTCCTTTTATGCAGCATTGCGATCGGTTACAGGGTACCGGTGTTTGTCACAAGAACCCTGAAGTTATTTCATCCATCCGCAGAGTGGCTTTTCCTATTATTGTTTACCTGTGCCATAGTGCATTGGTAAAATCTTATGCAGCCAACTCTTCTACCTTAACATAACACTTTCAGCATTCTGAAATTTTCTCTCGAAACACATGATTGGTCGATCATTACTTGAGCTGGTTTATGTGCTCGTTATTAAGTCATATTGTATATTTTAGCAAATGAATTCATGATCAAGGTTCAATATAATTATTTATATAACAGCCACATATGTAATAGGATTTGGCTTAACTAGATTTATAGACATAACGTAGTGATTGATTATGCATTAATTGTAAAGTAATTCATAAGATTGGCACATGTTAAACCCATCTATGAAAATTTAATGATTATTTATGTAAAGCTATTTTGAATTACCTAATGTTTGTGTACATTCTACACTGAAATGCCATTGTAAATAAATGAAATATGGATAGAAGAATTGTAAATAAATGTATAATTAGTTTAATGCATTTCATTCTTTGTCTTGTTATTGATCTAATTCAATCCAATTCTAATTATTATTTATAGTTTACATATGTAAAAACTATGCATTAAGTTAAATTAAATTAGTGATGTATTTTAGACAATTAAGAACCTTTCTTTTAATTATCAGAGTCTTATTGCATCTCCGTGACCTATGTTGGCCATGTGGAAAGAGGTATACTACATGTAATTTCAAGGTGGTCATTCATTGGGTCTTGAGTCTTGGAATCCTGGCTCATGAGTTGAAGTATGGTTGGACTTGGGATGTCACAGTTCTAGTCTGATCAGCTTCGGTCTCTTTTGCTTGGATTCTGAATTCTGTTACGCGAATGTACAAACTTGACTGTTACAATAGTGTTTTAAAAATAATTATGTAAGAATTATAATATATTTAAATTTATAAAATACAATGAAACATGCACAAATTATTTTTATGCTTACATTTTCAAGATTATATTTAGCTAAAAATTTAAATTTTTTGATTTTATATTTTATATAGTGTTGAAATAAATAATGAATAAACTGACAAAAGTTTTTAACAATTCAACTTTGTTTCTAAAAAAGAAAATGTATGTCAGTAACACAGTATGGATAAATGTCACTATTGACATTGAATAGGGTTTACTGTTTTAAAATAAATGATCCCTTGTTTTAATGCTATAACTTACACAAATAATACTCTATGCAGCTATAATATATGTATAGAGAAGATTTAATAAAATATATATTAAAATTTTATCCTCTTCATTTTCTGCTATTTAAAATAATTCAATCCCACCTTCATAAATTTTATACTGGGATATTTAAGTATTTGATATTTTATGAGTACAAAAATAAAAGAAAACTAGCATTTGTGAAGAAAACAACTAATAGATCACCCTTTAAGAATTTAATAAATAACATTTAAAAAGATTTTAAAGTGTTAACTAGTTTAAATGATGGATTTACCCTGGGTAGAATTACTTCATTCTATTTGGAGTTGAACAAATAATAATTTTGGTAATAAAATCAACATAAAATGTTGACTTGTAAAAACAATCTGGCAAGCATATTAATTAATTATACATTATAAATTGGGTAGATGTTAATAACCTTAATTTATGGAGATTTTATTAAAAGGAGGAAAGGAACGATTTTGAAAAATTCAGCTCATCAGATTGCTTGAGATTAGCATATTAATAATAACAAAAGCATACATATAAAATCAAGTAGTAACTTCATATAAATAATTGACCACACCAAAGTTAAAGAAAGTTAAAACATATAAGATAATATTAGATTTAAAAAAATCATTTAAGAGCAATTTATATTTACATATTAAAAAGAGACAAAATTAAACAATGTTATAAGAAATCTTGACACCAGGATTTGAGATTAGTTACAATAGCTTTATTTTTAGGTTGTGGAATGAAATACTGATTTACCATGCACATTTCTTACAATCCATTTTAAAAAGACTGGCTCATGTATGGAAATTTAAAATTTTATGCCAGTTCTTAGATAGCAATAAGCTTCTGATCAGCATTCCAAAGTTCTCACATCAGGCCTTTACTTCATTCTATGGCAGTAGGATGGTACAGCAGCGAAACATGACATACACAGGTTGGGAAAGGTGATGGGCTTTCTACTCAATCATCAGTTTAAGTCTCACACCAGCATGGATTATGTATACAACACAATTTTTTCAATAGTAGCTAAACTTTGGTGTTTAAAATCAGCCCATTTTATATCCCATTCGGGTATTTGTGGAATGTGTTTAACTTTTTATTTCTAGTTCAAACTCTAATCTTTGGTCTAATAAAATCTTACATTTTCTTTATCCATTGTTCTTGAAAATGCAATCATTAGATAATATTCCAAAATATATTCAAATCTATAATAATCAAAAAAAGCAAATGATATATAATGTGACATTACTTTTACAAGCTTGTATTTACAAAAATGCACTACAGAGAGTGTACCAATAGCTCAAACAAGCTCATAATTAATAAGTGTAATATGAGAAAACATTTAAAATTTCTATCCAGAACACTTGCTTTTTTGATTATTATAATTTTACCTTTAAGGCTTTGGCTATGCTGAGGCTATTAAAATATAGTAGCTCTGAATTTAGTTCAGTCCCATATAGTTATTTAAGTTAGATAGCTGGATTTAAAGACATTTTTATGTTGGAAAATTTTAATTTCTACTAATATATATATATATATTGTAACGAGCACAGATGTCATTACATTGTTTTTTTATTAGTAAACATGAAAAAAATAAAAGTTTGCAAATAAAACTTCTCTTTTTAAGAATTAAAAATTGAAAATTAAAATCCTATGCTAAACTCATATTTATATAATCGCACAGATGAAAAAAAAAAATTATTAAAATAAAACTTTATTAAAAAAAAAGAAAAAGTATTTTAAAACTAAATTGTCAGTAAAGATTTAAAGATAAAAATATATCTAAGTTTGTACAAAACAAATTAAAATGCTATTGAAAAAATGGAAATGATTAATTTAATTAGTCAAATGTAAACTAGCTTTGGGCATTTAAATGTATAAGCATCGGTCAGATAAGAAAACAATAGAAACTAATAGCCAATGAATAAAAAACAATGGAATCGGACCTCAGCGAAAGGACCATATCATCATCGATGACGTAATGTCCATTGGATCCTTAAAATTAATATAAAAGGAAAAGTTTGGAAATTATTTGAGAGTTATTACAAGAGGACAGATATGTGTTAGTGCGGAGTCAAAGGAGAAGGGATTGAAAAGACGCACTCTTCAATCCCTTCGGTTCTGCTAAAAAAAAAAGAGAAATGACATCGTTTTCTACATTAAGGACCAGCTCAAGTAAAGACCTCTGGATAAATAAAAACAATGGCTAACTGGATACCAATATCTTCAGTACGGCATGGGAATTCCCATTCAAAATTACCAACAATGGCAAGCAACTGTAAAGGATAAAGCTGGACATTTTAAAAATCGTAAGAACTTTATATTCATTTGAAAACAATAAAAACTCTAAATTCTAAACCTTTTTGTAAATAATACAAATAGAATCCTATCTGACCAATGTAAATTAATGTTAATAATGTTATTTGATGTATTTTTTTTTATATTTAAAATCATTTCCATTTATTTTTTTTTTGTTCTTTTAAATTTTTAATATGATTTTTGGTTTTTGTTAGACTAAATTACATAAATGTTAAACTTAAGTCGGGCATGAATGGCTATATAGATTTGTAAAGTTATATTAGGGGAGGGTAAATCTTAGGTTATTTGTTTCATAGTTGAATTAGGTCAATGGATTGGATATATTGATGTAGTTAGTAGATTTAGTATGAGATCTGCTATGGGCAGGATTGCATACATATGCCACACACCTTCTGTTTGCCTATGGATGGGTTTGTAATTCTGCAAAAAACTGAAATCCATTCCTATGGAGTTTTTTGTTTATTGTTCTACTCACCAATAGATGTAGCATTCCTGTTAGTGGAGAGATGATGTCTTCTCTAACTCTACTTACTATTCAGATGTACATTCCTGACAATATAGTATTTTGTGTTGTCGTATTTTCATGCTACATTGAATACATAAATGTATCAGATGGATTGATGCCGGTTTGACTGCGAACTTTTTGCCTAAGGTTAAATCAGGGAAGAATATTTTCTTTTCAAATGCAGATCTATGTAGTTTATTCATACTCAACACCCTAAATAAAAATGCATTAAATTTAAGTTGGGTATAGACACTTGCATGAATTCGTTATCGGTTAATTATGTTTTGGTTTTCATATTTGATCAAAATATATAGACATTCGGTAAATAATGATACCTTATGGTGAGTATCTAAAATGTATTTATTCGGATGTCTTTTTAGTTATTGGTGTCAATGTGGGCATCTTACAATGAATGCTATTGGGTTACTTATAAATTTCCCTCTGCAATTGTTGGTATCAATTACTTTGTATTTTGATCGTTTATGTTTATTTTGGAATGTTTTTTGACCATGTAATCTATGTAACCGATCTATACTCAACATTAAAAACACATTTTATAAATCCATCTGTGCAAACTTAATTAAAATGTAAACTTATAATATTATAAAAATTAAAATGTAAATTTAAATTCTAAAATCAAATTAAAATCTAAAATAAACATACTAAAATAAAAATGTTAGATTTTATATAATCAAATTAAAATCTAAAATAAACATACTAAAATAAAAATGTTAGATTATATATATATATATATAAAATACATATTTTGCGGGTTCATCCGTGTTAAAAACTTTTAATATCAATTTACTGACGTTTCGACTTGATCACACAAGCCATCCACAGAGTTATAAAAAGGTAGAAAGACGGTGATTGTAGCGCCTCTACAACCGTCTTTCTACCTTTTTATAACTCTGTGGATGGCTTGTGTGATCAAGTCGAAACGTCAGTAAATTGATATTAAAAGTTTTTAACACGGATGAACCCGCAAAATATGTATTTTATATATTTAACCCGTGCAAATCTTCGTTTTAACATATATATATATATATATATATATATATATATGTGCGTAAATAAATGTTTGTATGTTAATTACTGGCAGTGGCTTATTTTATTTTATTTTTAAAAATATTCTTAGATAAGAATTTATTGTAAATATAAATCTCTGCTGTTACACTGAGCTAGTGACAATGGGCTAATGACCGGAATCAAAATTTACAAAAAAAAAAAAAAAAATTTTTGAGTTATGTATCTGCCTACTTTATAAATTTTTCTAGGTTCAAATGCCTAGATGGCGCCCTGCAGTGCATATGATGTTAGTCTCCCTTTCTCCGGATTGCTACAATATATATATATTAGTAGAAATTAAAATACTGTAAAAATGTTTGGAATATTTATTGATACAGCTTCATTAATTTTTCACCAGAGAATTGTTTTGGTACATAAAAACCACAGTACAGACATTATACTGATGTGGTGGAAAGCTATTTGCCATCTAAAAAAAAAAAATTTGGAGACGCATTATTATTTATAAGCTTATCCAAGTGTTTTAAAAAAAAGTATAAGATACTTATATCTTATGAATTGTTATAGAATATTATAATGAAAGGACTAAAATGTTTAGTCCTTTTTGAAGGAAACATTTTTAAAAAAATATTTTTTGCAAGAATTTAAGAAATAACAGAGAAGATTTTACTAAAGCATTGTTATTTATAAAACTTATTGTCTCGGAAATATTTTTTAAAAAAAATGCATCTTTAGAAGTATTTGTTTTAAAGAACTTTATTAAGAAAGAAAATCTATGTAAGAAAGAATGAACATATAGTAGATGAATAAAAGGTGGATCCATGAAAATACAAAATATAGTACGTAAAAGTTTACTGGATAACTTAAGTTAAATTGGATGGAATGATGCACCAGATGCGCCGCCAGAGAATATTGAAGAAATTTCGTGGGATTAATTTTTAAACATTATGATTTTTTAATAATTATCATTCCGAACAGTAAAACCTAGGATTATTTTTTATAAACTTTACTAAAATGGATTAATAATAATTTTTTATTTTTAAACTTTAACGCGCTTTGAGGAGAACATTTTTAAAAAACTCTAGAGAAAGTAATAAACATTTTTCGAACTTTACCATGAACTGTTTGTCAAGAAAAAGTTAATGGAAGAAATAAGTAATTATAGTTTTTATTTTTATTTTACTAACTTAGTTTAAATGTAAAATTTTGTTTTTTATAAGATTAGGAAAACATAAACATTAATAACATTAAAATTTTCTAATAGAATAATCTAATAATTTAGATAAGAATATTTTTAAATAAAGTGTATGGATGTGTATTTTCTTTATGTATGCTATTCTCAGTACCTAGTGGATGAAAGAAGACTACTGAAATGATGACCAGATAAAGATTATTTGGTAATGATAATGAATATTAATAATTTATAATATATATTCTTTGTTTTCTTTTAGATTATCTATGAATAGTGAGAATGGAGTGTAAATGTTTTAATTATAAGTGTAAACACATTTTTATACAACTTTTTTTAAAAACATTATGAGATAGGATTGATTTGAAAATATGCATACAATGATTTTTATATTAGTGATATAATCCAATATAGTAACAAATATTTATGTGATTCTTTTAAAACTTTCATGTTATTGGATATTCAAATATTGTCTAATTAGATTGTATATGAGTAAACATACAGAATAATTAAGTAAGCAGACTTTTCTATGGAACTGCAAGATTGTTTTTAAAATTATCAGTGAATTTTATTTATTGTTTTTGTAAATGCAGATAGTTATTTATCGATGCAAGATGTGGAAAATCTCGAGCAATACTAATGAGATAGTGGCTTGGAAGTATTTGGGTAAACAGGAAACCAAGATGATGTTTTTTAAAAATAGGTTGTGATAAGGAATATGAAAAATACTTATAGTCTTTGTGTAGATATCAGCATAGTTAACAAAGCCCTATGACTGGTACACATTTTATTTAGATAGTGTTTATATTTTTTTAAATATTTGATGTTCTAATAAAGCTGAAGAAATAGCTTTAACATCATTCATGTACTAGAGGATATTAGACAGGTAAAGGTCATACCTCTATATCTAGTTAATGCACTCTGCCATGATTTTGAGATATGTTATGAGTGATACTCTAGCTTTCTTCCTTAAATCCTATGCATTTATTTCGCTATCTTTATTTCATGTAACTGCATTGTTTAGTAAGATATTTTGAAAAGAAATGGTAAATAATTTAAAGCTTAGGTTATGCTATCGTTTTGTATAAGATTGGTTTATTTGCTTATAAGGAACAGAATTTTATAACTTGAAATTGTAGGTCCAATGAATCCTAAAAGAAAGGAAAGAATCATAGAATATATTTTGAATTTATTTCGGAAATGAAATATAAATTTTTAGAATAAAGTATCTAAACAAAGATATTTTCTTTAAAATGTTAATAATTTTGGAATGCTTATTATGTTATTGTTTAGAAAAATAAGTATTGCATATTTTTAAAATACAATAATATACAATAAATGTAAAGAATATGCAGAGTGTATTTTTTTTATTGAATAACAGGAATATATTGATGATTACACTTATATCATACTAAAGTAAGGCTAAATAGGAATATGTTATGATTAGTAAACATCATGTGATAAGTGATATCCACTAAAATCTAGTAATGAATTCTGGATAAATATTTTATGTAACATCTTTGACATTGCAAGATGAAATTTGTTTTAATATTTTAAGAAATCCATACTCATTATAAAGTTAATTTTGTTTTCTACGAATGTGTTTTTTAAAAAATATAGTTTAATAATATTAAGGATGGAATATTTTTGTTAATAAAATAAATAATTATATTTGTAATGAGTTAACCATAAAGAGAAATCAAATAGTAACATTTTATTTTGTCTTAAGTCTAAATAAAGATCTAACTAAGTATAAATTATTTTATAACCTAGTAAATAAAAATGTAAAATATAAAATAAGGATATCCACTGTAAATAGTGTACATAAATTGTTTATTTTATTTTGTTGTTATTAATAAACTTTGTTAAAATTTGTTTTTTAAAAATTTTTGTGTCTGAATTGTTTATTTCTCCACTTCACTGCATGAAATCACGATATATTCATAATAATTGAAACAAACATATAATTTTGCACAGAAAGATAAATAGAGAATTATTTTAAGAATTTAAATATTTTATTGGTATTCTTTTAATTAAATAATCATAATTTTACATTATTTTATTGGTCATAAATAAGTTATCACAATAATATATTAAATTTATATGCTAGCAGTTGCCACACACCCTTTGTTTATCAGATTATCATATGCTACTACGTATTTATTATAATTACATGAAGATATAAGATTATATTATATTATTTTATTATTTTATTATGGTAATAAAAATATAACAAAAAGAAAAGATATACAGAATTAGTTATACAATGAATATTATTATTATTATTATTATTATTATTATTATTATTATTATTATTATTATTATTATTATTATTATTATTATTATTATTATTATTATTATTATTATTATTTATTATTAGTTTCAGTGTATTAGTTATTATTATTAATATTATTATTATTATTATTATTATTATTATTATTATTATTATTATTATTATTATTATTATTATTATTATTATTATTATTATTATTATTATTATTATTATTTATTATTAGTTTCAGTGTAGTAGATTATGACATAAAATTCCCTTCTCATATTTTACTACTGTAATTTTAAATTAACTTAGAATAAATTTATGAACCTGAGATTTTATGAAGTTAAATTATTATAAATAGAAGATTAAGATGTAATTATTAGCTTAATCTTAGTGAGTAGAAGTTATTAAAGTCGTAAGAATACAATGAGTTTGTTATTTGAAATAGTAATAAGGGGGGATAGTGTTCTTATGCCATTGAGGTGGTATCCTGTAGGATATTGGCTCAATGTAATCTATCTTGTCACCTGTATTTTCACTTCGAGTCTCATGAAAATATTAAATATTTATTTAATTTATTTTTATAAACTGAAACTTATTCGTATTTTAAGTTTGAGCTAGTGAAATATTTAATTTAATGCTGAATATTTTATTTATTAATTATTAACTGAGCTAGAACCCGTTTTATTTATATCATATACTATTCTGAAGTGAAGATGCACAAAGGCACGGTTAGAATATATATATATATATATATATATATATATATGAAACCAGACACTCTCTCTCTCTCTCTCTCTCTCTCTCTCTCTCTCTATAAAATATATATATATATATATATATATATATATATATATATATGAGCTGCACCTATGTATTTTAATGTGAAGAAAAAAAATTAATAATAATAACACATATTGAAAAGTTAAATTTGTAATTTTTAGGCATGCTTCACAGACATATATACATGAAATATATATATATAACTAAAGAAGTGGGATGGGTCTTAAGGTTTGAATACAGGTTAGTAGATTAGTGAGTGATTAGAACCGAAGCTCATTCTTCAGCTAAGATTAACTGTTTCAGTATAGAGTAAGTTATTTTTTGAAAAATATTGTATATAAAGTCGCATTTTTAAAAAAAAAATTGGTTGTCATAATAATTTAGCAATCTGACACTGAAAGCCACTGCATTATTAAATTTAACAGTTTTATTTGTTTTAGAATTTACATTTTTCTTTGTGTTGAATTATACTGACGTTTAGAAAATTTTTATAGTTTATAAATTAGTTTAATTTGTAATAAAAATCAGATAAAAAAAATCTAACAACATAATTTTCATTTTGTGATATTACTTAAAGGAATAAAAATTTAAAATTAAAAACTGTTCTATTTTATCTTTTATTTGTTAATGAAAAGAAAGTGTTTTTTCAAAGAATTGTAATTTTAAAGTTTCTTGATTACACAGACAGATGAAAAATTTGTACTATCAAACGATTTGCTTTTTTATGTCTATTAAAGAAATATAATTTAATATCAAAATGCTATATTTTTTGTTTGATTTTTAAATTAAATTGCTGCAAAAAAATCAAGACAGAAATATTATTTTATTATAGTAGAGAATATATATAAATTACATGCATTCACATAGCATTTATGTTTTTGCCTGATTTTTTAACAAATCACCTTTTTCATTAATGTGTGTCTGAAAGAATTGGCTTATATATCATTATAGAATACCATGTTACCTAATCTAAAATTCTTTGAAAAAAAAAAGACCTTGGATTCGTATAACTCAGAATAATAATATTAAATGTGTATTATTAAAGATTTAATTTGTGAAAACCACCTACTGAATTATTTGTTTGATGATTTTAGTATTTAAATGTCAGAGCAATTCTGTAGTGCTTTTATTTGACAGTTGTGCATTTGTTTGGAAACAAAACTTGAACTAAAATGTATACTGATTGAGATTAATTTCAATTAAAATATATCATTATCATTATTGTTCAGACAAAGATAAAACAAAATAAAGAGGATGGATTTTTAAGTCAAGATATAGCATAGCATTATACTAAAAAGTAGTCGTTGTTTTTATGAACATAGTTATATTAAAATCTTTAAATTGAACATTTTAAATTTTCATATTATTTATTTATTTATTACTTTTGTATGACTAAAGAAATAATTTGCTGCTGTCAAATATATAATTATTCATATTCAGATTTTGTTTTGAAAATATTTTTTTTAAAAAATCAAAAACATGTAATAACATAAAACAAATAATTAATGATAAAAAAATGCCTACTAAAATGTCATAGTTATTATTGTTTTTTGTTAAAATTATATGTTGAATTTTTAAATTTCAAAAATCATATTTATTACTTGAATTATCAGTACTTTCTTTACTGATATACATTGCTAATAAAAAATTTGCGCATAATTATTTATTATTTATTTGAAAAACATTTTTTTATAATTTAAATTCTAAAATAAAATCTTTTATGTTGATTATTTATTTCAATTTTTTTTAAATTTATTTGCAAAATTTTAAGATAATATTTGTGTTTTGTAGTTCTAATTTTAATGAAAATTGTAAAAAATATAAATTTTAAATGAAGAATAAAGATTTATTCATTAAAAATAAAAAACACAAAATTGATTATTAAATTGTCCATAAAAGGCTGTTTAAGTCACATCTGAAGGATTAAAACCTGTGCCCAAACTCCCTATATTATTAAAGCTTAGACACACTTTTTGTCACCTTTTAATAAAATCCCATTTATTATTAATAGCTATTTTAGCATACTTATACTATTAACAATTAGTGATAAATATCTGGTAACAATTTAATAAGAACATTATGACAATTTGATACTAGAAGGAGTCACTGAACTACCACTGATACTGGTTGCTTTGCTGTGCTGACATGGCTGATTTGTTTCACAAGATAAGTTAAAGTTTATATTTTTTTTAATATCTTCTGAAATAAATTTGTTGTTACATTTTTTTGCTTAGTGTGTGGATGTAAAAAGAAAATTGGGTTAAAGTAAAACAGATTTAATTGAATTTGGAAAGATTGTAAATAATATTAATGAATTTAACATATCATCTACACAGTTTTCTTTTCAAAAATAGTTTATAACTTTCAATATATATAAATGAATGTACCAAACTTCTTTTTTAATGTTTTTATATGTCTATTATAAGAATATAACTACACACCATATAGTCTTTTTCAAGAAAAACTGAAAAATACAAATATATAATAACAAATATAAATATAACATACTCCAAACAAATTAAAAAAATATTAAAAAACTCTCTTTACCTTACATCCGTTCTACTACAAACAATCTCAAAACTTTATAAAAGTTTTATATTTATATACCCATCCAAAAATACTTTAAAAACATTTAATTAACAAATGTATTATTTTCTTTTTTATTAACATTGTATTCAATTCAAGTTTAATTTTAGTAATGTAAATCTTTTCCTTTATTATTCTTTCATGGTATGATTTTATACATTCTAAATGTTTTATTTCCAAATCTCTATGTTTAAATTTATTTATATCATTATAAGTAGCAGAATTTTTATCTCATAAATTCTTTTTTAATCTAGTTTCTAAATTATTTTTTGTAATCCCAACATATGACATCTCTATATTATTTGTAATACAATTCAAATATTTTTTTTATGTGAACTGAATTCATAATTTCTAAATTATTACACTCCCTATTATTATTAATTAAAAAAAAAATTTTTTTTTATAAACAGAATGAATGAAAACGTTATATTTCTTATTAATTATTTTAAATAATTTTCTGACATTAAAAACAATTTTTTTGGTATATTGAAATCAATATAAATTTCCTTTTTATTATTATTTAATCTTATTCTATTTTTTATTTTATCAATATTTTTATTAGAAAATAAACCTTTAATAATATCTCTAGGATAATCATTTATAAAATAGCATGCTTTATTATATTAATCTCATTTTTAAACAAATTACTATTTGAACATAATTTAATTCCTCTTTGAATTATATTATTAATAATATTTATTTTACTATGATTATCAATATCCAATAACCAATTATGTAATAATCCAAAAAATGTATTCTTTCTATAAACATAAATTTCAATTATAACATTAGTATTATTAGCAATTCTTTTATTAATCTTAACATTCATATATTCAATACCATTAATATTTTCTTTTTCCATAGTAAATTTATTTTTTCCTTTACTATTAATTTATTTTAAAATTTATCTGACTTTCTTTTATTTCCATTAAATACTATCAAATAATCATCAACATACCTTACATAAATAAATTGGTTTATTATTGCAGCTAACAGTTTTTTACCAAAATTGTACATATATACTTTCACCAAAAATCCATTCAAACAATTACCTATACTTAAATCCTCTTTTTGTTTATAAAAATTATTCCCATATTTAAATATAAGGTCCCTATAATACATCACTATTTTTTTAAATAAATGAAAACTTTCTATTTTTAATTTGAACTTTTTATCTCTTATATATAAATTTATAATATTATTACTAGCAACTTTTGGATCAATGTTAATATACATATTAACTATATCTAATTTTACAAAAAATATACTTTAAAAACATTATCTAAAAAATCACATAATTTATTAAGAAATTGTGTAGAATTATTAATACAATTTTTATCATATAATGTAATACATTTTTTATATAATATTTCTAAAAATTCATTGTGAAATATTTTCATAAATTCGTCTCATTGGAATTACCTGGTTTATGAATTTTAGTAATCCATAAATTTTTGCATATCCCATATCCATTCTTTTTCATTTAAACATAAGCTTTTTCATTCATTATTGTTAGTATAATGAATGAGATATTATTATAAATATACATGATAAATATAGTGAATTATTATTTTTAAAGGCTGATAAAACATCAAGTGTAGTTATTTTAAATAAGAATGAATATAATAAAAAGATGTTAAATTTATTAAAAGAAGAATGTTTTGAAAAAATTAATAAAAATGAGAATATGTTAATAATAAAAAAAAAAAATATTAACAATAATGAATAAACATACTATATAAAAAAAACAGATATGTTTAAATTAAAAAGAATGGATATAAAATGTGCAAAAATTTATGAATTATCTAATAATCATAAACCAAAAATTCCAATGGGGCCAATTATTAATAGTTGTAATACTTATTATGAAAATATTTCTAAAAGAATTTATAGAAATATTTTTAAAAAATATATAAAAATTATATGATAAAAATTGTGTTAATAATTTTACACAATTTATTAATAAATTAAGTGAGTTTTTAGATAATAAAGTTTTTAAAATTTTATTTTTTTTAAAATTAGTTATAGGTAATATGTATACTAACATTGATCCAGAAGTTGCTATTAATAATATTATTATGTGCAACAGTTTAATGCTGTTTAAATATTATTATAGATTTATGTATAAGGGATAAAGTGCTCAAATTAGAAATAGAAAGTTTTCATTTATAAAAAATATTAGTGATTAACAATTGTATGGATCTTATTTTTAAATATGAAAATAATTTTTATAAACAAAAAGAGAGTTTATGCATAAGTAATTTTTTGAGTGAATTTTTGGCAGGAGTATATATGTACAATTTTGAAAAGAAATATTTTGCTAGTTGTGATAATAAACCAAATTTTTATGTATTGTATACTGATGATTATTTTATGGTATTTAATGGAAATAAAAGAATGACAGATAATTTTTTTGAAATATATTAATAGTAAAGAGGAAAAAATTAAATTTACTATGGAAAAAGAAAATATCAATGTTATTGAATATGTGGATGTTAAGATTAATAAAAAAAATGCTACTAATAGTAGTGTTATAATAAAAAATTCTGTATAGAGAAAAAAACATTTTTGGATTATTAAATAATTGGTTATAAGATATTAATAATCATAGTAAAGTAAATATTATTAATAATAAAATTCAAAGAGCAATTACATTATGTTCAAATAGTAATTTATTTAAAAATGAGAATAATATAATAAAGCATGAGTGTTTTATAAGTTATTATCCTAGAGATATTATTGTTGTTGTAGTAGTAGTAGTAGTAGTAGTAGTAGTAGTAGTAGTAGTAGTAGTAGTAGTAGTAGTAGTAGTAGTAGTAGTAGTAGTAGTAGTAGTAGTAGTAGTAGCAGTAGCAGTAGCAGCAAGTACAGCCATCTTGGCTCTTGACAGAGAAAGTTGCAGCAGCAGCCACAGCAGCAGCAACAACATCAACAACAATAATAATAATAATAATAATATTTTAATAATAATAATAATAATAATAATAATATATGAAGGAATACCTAAGTCATCAAGAATGAAGGACTTATTAATAATCTTTTTTTTCCCATATTCTAATCGTTTTCATACTTAAAAACTGTGATATATATCTGTGATAGATAAAGACAGCGATGGCTGATTACTGAACAGTTGTTTTCTAGCAAAAAGTAAGTAATACGGTCGTTCATAACAAAAAATAAATTTTAATGTTATAAACAAGCATGGCGTCATGTCCAGAAGCAAACGACGTAAATTGTGCTCAAACAAACGGCGATAAAATGAAAACTGTGACTATCGCAAAACATACGCAAACGTAACAAAAATAAACCAGCAGCTTCAGAGCATCGAAAAAAGTCCAGCATTAACACAGACAGCAAGATTTAGGAAGGTAAATCAAGCCGACATAAATAATTTAAACCTCATGGAAAACAATAATGAAGAGCCCTCCCCAACAATATGGAATCAAGATGAACTGCAAGAAATAAACGTTAATTTCAACAGCACCATCCCAAAAAAATTATTCGCAACTTTCCAAAAATTTTTTTCACCAAGATCATTAGTGTTAGCTGTCACTGATAAAAATTTAACACTCTATAAATTCCCCAGAGAGCTTCTTTACAAGGAGCTGACAGCAACAGCATTGTGGGATACAGTCTCTAGTATTGGAGAGCATCCAAACTAGCGATACATTGCAATTCAGTTTTTCGATGAACATCAGCGTGCAAGATTTCAAACTAAAGTAAAAACTTGGGAAGCTACGCGCTAATAATAGTCGATCAAAGCTTGCAAAACTATTGTAACGGATTAATTAAAAACACTTACTTCGGATATACCATTCAGGATTTTCAAAAATTAATACAGTCATTTGGCAAAGCTATTTATATAAACAAATCTACTTATTTGACACCCCATACCGGTTTTCAGCAACAACTTTCATTTCAAAATAAAGCTGAATGACAATGTAAACCTGGAGGATATTCCAACACAAATAATTGACCAGAATGCAATACTGACTATTCACATAAAAAGATTAAGGCCGAGATGTTTTGCATGCGGTGAAACCAGACACTTAGCAATCGATTGCAACACCAAAATCAACCAGAAAAATGAACTGAGCTCTGTAGATCAACCAACAGAAGCTCACCAACCGGAATCAAACAGTACAAAACAGATAATGAAAACAACTAATAAACAAGAAAAAATTAATAAAAAAACCACAGATCAACAGCAATTGAATAATAAAAAAAACTGCACACACATTGCCAGCACCTGAAATTCTGGATTTATCAACAAAATCAAACAATAGAATTCAAACCCCCACTGATAAAAAAACAGAAAGTCAACAACCTCAAAAGGCTCCAATGGAAAAAATAGCACACAATCTAAGTCAGCCTACCAAAAATACTGATGAAAAAGAGATAATAAAAGAACAAGTAAACTCACACAGTAATAGTGATCAAGAAAAAATATATATAACACACCAAACACCCAATATTGAAAATAATACAACAATGGAAATTATGGAAGCTATCACCCCAAATAGGCCTCAAATCACCAAAGCTGACACAGAACAAAGAAGAAGACCAGGCCGCCCACAAAGAAAAATAGAGGGCCCAAAAAAATCAAAACAGAATCCAACCTTAGCCTTTCTGATCACAACAATACAACTACAGTGGAAACAGATGAAGATCTGGAAATGGAATATGAGAATGAATGGGAAGAAACACCAGATCAACCCTAATATTTAAATCTCAACCAAAAAACATATAATGAAAATAAAAATTGTGGCAATCAATGTCAGGGGTTTGAACTCAACCTCAAAAATTAATAAGTTAAAACATTGGATCAAGGATATACAACCACACTTGCTTGGTATTATTGAGACAAAAATTTATGCTGGATCACAAACTGACCCAGCCAAACATTTAGATATGGAAGGTTTCTGTGCATGCTCCAGAGACTCTTCCTCTCCCTCAGCTGGAACTGGACTCATAATTGCTAGAAATTGCCCATTCACAATGGTCAAAATAATTCACATTGACATGAACTTATTAATTGCAACCTTCAACCAAAAAAGCATAACAATAAATCTGGTTTTTGTTTATATGCCTTTACAGGATAAAAAAATAGATACCATAATTGCAAACATTAATTCAAGCTTAGCTACAACTTCAAACCCAAACATCTTAATTGGAGATTTTAATTTAAAATATCAGGAATTTACCCAATGCTGGCTTCACAGAATAAACATACCACTAATGAGTGGCCAAGGTTTTTTGCCAGATGATGCAATCTCTTTCCACAATAATCACTTCTCTTCACTTATTGATCTGTGCATTTATTCTCCAATGCTTCACCACCCTATTGAAATAAAACTAACTCCCTCAACTTTTTCCGATCACTCGGCTCAAATAGTCACATTTGATTGTGCCCAAATTCAAATATCACCCTTTCCACTTACTAGAACAATAAGAGTTTTACTCCCAGAAACAACCCCTGAATTTCTGTTTTCTGAGACCTACATAATGCTAAACAAAATCAAAGATGTGACTTTGAACCCGGTCCAGAAATATCTAGCATTTATGGGAATGTTGTCCTTTAACATCAACCATATAACAAAAAAACAACCTCCACCATCTCAGACTTTTGTCTCTGGCAGATCAGTTACACCAGAGAATAATCATGATTAACCCATCACACTGCACCCAGCAGTATATATTCAAGCTTACACATGCATACAATAAAGCATGTGAAGAACTCAAAAGCTATCTGAAGATAAAGAAAAGCAAGGTATGCCTAACCAGGCCACACACTTGGACAAGAGATTATATAAGAATGGGCGCTGGGGAACCAACCAGATGTAAAAGTGCCAATGGCACTATATACAAATAGTGGAACATATGCAGGACACAATATGATTATGCCAATTTTTGAATATTTTAAAGAGAAATTACAAGAAAGACAACCATATAAAATACCACATAATCTGTTTGGCCCACCAGAGACAAAAACCCCATTCACAAAAGATCTATTCACAACAAAACTAAATACTATTCGAAATGCTTGTCATCCAGGTAGTCCTGGAATTCCATTGTTTGTATTAAAGCATATAAGTAAATTCACAACAGAATATTTGTGTCAGTTAGCAAACCATCTAGTGCAACAAATTCAACCCATGGAGGGTGTCTATCCAATAGCCATAGTACCCTATAATAAAAAGAAAGCAATTATTCCACCTATTACAGACCTCAGACTAATATCTATGGGACCTTTGCCGATCAAAATTATGGAGAAAATTATTAAAGATGAAATTGAAACGTATATAATGCCACTTATCTCCGAAGCACAATATGCAAAGAAAAACTCTTCAACAACAGAAGCAGCTTTATTCTTCAAAGCAATTCTAGCAACAGTAAAACAGCGGAAAAAATATGGACCCATTGTTGTGCAGCTTGACATGGATGCTGCATTTGACTCAGTCAATATATACACACTTCTAAAAATGCTAAAAGACACAGAAATTCCTAGAACACATCTATATATAATTGCTAACCTGCTTCTGAACAGAGAGATCCATATAACTTTAAATGGAAGAAACTCACCATCCTTCACACCCACCAAATCTATATCCCAAGGATCCCCTCTTAGCTCACTATTGTTTATATTTTACATCAATCCCCTTATTAAAAGCATACAAAATGCATTTACTGGGATCGAGATACCAGACACAACACAGTGCACTACATGCATCGCCTATATGGATGATGTTACCATATTTCTAACATCAAAAAAACAAATACTGCAACTCCAAAAGATATTACAAGAATATTCACAAAAATATGAATTATCATTTAATCCAGCAAAAACCACAGACTGGTCTCTATACACTGGTAAACCATGTACATCAATTTACAAATCAAAACCAAACTCTTTCCTTGGGTTCCCATTTCATATGGGAATTACAGGAATGAGATGTCATATCCAAAATAAACTTAAAGAAGAAGCCACAAAAATTATAAACTCCTTGTCCAAGGCATATCTTTCACTATATTCCAAAGTACAGTTAATTAACCAGCTTATCACAACCAAAATAACTTACTATGTACCGGTTATTTCTTTCTCAAAGTGGTTCATTTCAAAAATTAAAACCATATATAATCTACTTTGGGCCAAAAAAACAGTAGCAATTTCCACAAAAAAACTTAGCCAACCTCTAATAAAAAATGGACTTGGCTTGCACAACATCAATGTTTTTCATATACAGAAGTTAAGGAACTCAATAATCACAATACTTGCCATATACCCCAAAATTAACCACTTGCTAGAAGTTACTCCAACAGATAGACCACCTCCAAAAGGTTCCTTTTTCACCAACATTATATACCAATGCAAAACCACAGACAACATTCCAGATCTGTATTTGCATAAGTATTCATACTGGGATATTTATGGTTTAATAAACAGAGAAGCAGATACTAATGTTATACAACCTATGCTAGGAATTAACAACAAGAGACTACTCGAGGAATATAAAAAATGGGCTCTAGAGCCAATATCATGAAAATCAATCTCATTGCCTTGCCAACAACCCATTTTCTTTATCGTAAAAGAATGTATATATCTATTGACCCCTTCTGTGGACTCTGCCATCGAGCAGAAGAGACACTGGACCACTTTATTTATCAATGTGTAGCACTTAACCAAACATGACAGATGATGTGTAACACCTACAGAAAACCGGGTACAATCATTAATCACATAATAGCTGCTTTTCAGGAAAGATCAATACCTAGCATTAGGGCAGCCACATTTGTTCTATATGCATATTGGTGCACCCGATGTACTTTCTTAATTGGCAATAACACCAGATGACACCCAGCTACATTTAGCAACAAACTGCTACACATTCGAAATAGAGATAAAATAATAACCAACCCCCACTTATATGCAGCAACATGGTCATTGTTAAAACAACCATCAATGCTGTGAATGCTGCAAAGAAAACTATCATACAACTAACATTCAAAGTGACATGCGGACAAAACTAAATAAGCTCCTCAAACTTTAGAACTCTGATTATTTTTGCTTTTTTAATTTTTATATTGTTATAGTCCATTAACCACAAAGTGTAACCACTAAATTCATTTATATGTGTTTACCCTAATATTATTCATTGTATGTTAAATTTCAAATTTTCTAGATGTAAACTTATGTAAACCATTGAGATCAATAAAGCCTTTATTGAAACGTAATAATAATAATAATAATAATAATAATAATAATAATAATAATAATAATAATAATAATAATAATAATAATAATAATAATAATTATTATTATTATTATTATTATTATTATTATTATTATTATTATTATTATTATTATTATTATTATTATTATATTGGTTTCAATATACCAAAAAGATTTGTTTGTTAAAATTAAAAAATTATTTAAAATAATGAATAAGAAATATAATATTTCCATTTATCCTGTTTATAAAATGAAGAAAAGGTTTTTAATTAATAATAATAGGGAGTGTAATAATTTAGAAATATGTATTCAGTTTACACAAAAATATGTTTGAATTGTATTAAAAATAATATAGAGATGTCATGTGTTGGAACTACAAAAAATAAGTTAGAAACTAGATTAAAAGAGAATTTAAGTGACAAAGATTCTCCTATTTGTCAAGCGTAATTAGCCGAGAGGTCAGTGCAGCACCCTGCAAGCAAGCAGTTGGTTGCCGACGGTTGTTAAGGATTCCCCTCTTGGCCATGCTATGGCATATAAAAAAAAATTCTGCTATTTATAATCATGTGAATAATTTAAACATAGGAATTTTGAAATAAAACCTTTAGAATATAAAATCATACCATGAAAGAATAATAAAGGAAGAAATTTACATTACGGAAATTAAACCTGAATTGAATAGAATATTAATAGAAAAAAAAAGAAAATAATAGATTTGTTAATTAAATGTTTTTGTGGTATTTTTTGATTATACAAATGTAAAAAAATTGATAAAGTTTTGATATTGTTTGTAATAGAAGGGTTGTGAGGTAAAGATTATTTTTTAATATTTTTTAATTTTTAAATTTATGTGAAATATGTTATATTTATATTTATTATTACATACTTGTATTTTTCAGTTTTCCTTGAAAAAATTATATTATGAAATAGTTGAAATGTTGCTGTGTAGTTATATTTTTATAATAGTCATATAAAAACAAGATTTAAAAAAAAATTCGGTGTATTCAGTGGTTTGTTATACAATTTTAATATATATAAAAAATAATTGTGTGTTTGTGTTTATTCCAAAGAAGCTTTAAAACTAAAAATGTATGTAAGATTCGTTGATCTTTTTAGTAGGTCTGTAATTAAAAAAAATTTCATTTTAAGAAAGGGAGTGATTTATTTGAGAATGAAGATAATGTTTGAGGCATAAGGTTAGGAAGCACATCTTTATCAATCACTATTAAAAAAAAAAGTTTGTTCTCCTTTTATGTAAAGAGATTTGAAGAGTAGTATAGAAAGCATAAATTTAAATATAGAATAGAATACTTGAAAGAATAAAGAATATAGATTGTGTTTGAATATATTATTCAGAAGAAATTAGGTATGCTGTGGTATATTGTATGAGATAAGATTTATTATTTGAAATGCTTAAATAATACTAGGAAAAATGAAACAGGTGTATGATTATATAGATCATGTTTAAATGTGATAAAAAAGATGAAAAATGGTTTTTAAGGGTAGATAATTTAAAGAGAAAGTCAGGAGAAATGGAGCAAAATGTAGTTGAGCAAGATAGAATAGAGTATGTTTTAATTGAGTGTCAAGAGATATGGGTGACAAAATAAGTAGTACAATGGAAATGGTTAGCCAAATAATATGTAAGATACAGGAAAAGGTAAAGGATGTAGAAGCAAAATTAAAATCATTAGAAAGGAAATATGCGAAGATTAAGGAATTAATAAGTAGAAATTGTAAGAAAGAAATAAATAAAGAATTCCAGAAGGTGGACGAGAATGTCACAGATGAAATAAAAAAAGTAAACTATGAGACAGTATTGTATGGATACTTGATAATTAGAGGATGTGAAGATGTAATTGCAAGGGAAATAGAAATAGATATGTAAGAATATGTTTACCTGGAGCTAGAATTAGGGATGTTACAGATTAAGGGAGTAAAGAAGTTTATGTTATGGTAGGGACAAATAATCTATCAGAGCCATCAGAGAGAGAAATACATGAGTGCATCAAATTGATTAGTAATTTGAGTAAGATTAAATAAAGAGTACAAATAGTTGGATTATTACAAGGTTTCAACAATAGGTATTTGTTAAATAGGGAAAGTTCTATAACTGAGAGATTGAAAAAACTTATGTTAGAGAAATAATGTTATATCTGTGAATGTGTGGGATTTTTTAAATAGTAGGAGGGAGTTTATAGTAAAGATGGATTACACTTAGCAAAATAAAAAAGTGAAGTATTAGAGTTTGATTTATAAAAATATTATAGTTTAGGAAGCTTATAAAGGGGGCTGGGTTTGAAATTGCAGTAATATCAAAAAGAAGAAGAATGGACAGAATATAATAAATAAATGAAAGGTAGCTGATTTAGATATAAATGTAGATGTGGAGAAAAAAAAGTTTCTAAAATTAATGGTAAGCAAGTTACTTACAAATATAATAGACAGGAAAGAGTCAAAAAAATTTATAAAAGGGTAATAAGAAAAGATGAAATTGCTAATATTGGATATTTGAATATGCAAGTTGTAAGAGACAAGAAAAATGGCTGGAATTAAACATAGCAGTTAAAAATGAAAATCTTGAGATATTATCAGTAGTGGAAACACATCTAAGAGAAGAAGGAGAACCTACACTGGACCACTTGATATGGCAGGATGTAAATAAAAAAGAAAAAGAAAAAAGGGGGGAGGTAGTATATGAATTATGTTAAAAAATATTTAAATACTGTTAAGTGTCAATAACATTTGTTGTTTGAGATAAGGTTAGGAAGAGAAGAATGGATGGTGACCATAGTGTGTATAACCACTGGAGAGAGTCAAACTATAATAGCATGGAACAGTAGCATATATGAATGCTTAGTTAAGAATATACAGAGTTTGAAAAAAGAGGGGAAGAAAATAATGGTTATCAAAGATACAAATGAGCATATTAAAGAAATTGATGATGTGGATAACAAGAATGGACAGCTTTTGAAGAATTTTTGTCAGAGAATGAATTTGAGCATTGAGAATGTATCAAATATTTATGAGAAACAATACACATGGTCTAAAAATAATATATTTCACACAATAGATTATGTATTAATAGAGAAAGTAGGAAAAATGAAGTACAGAAAATTTCAGTATTTGATAATGAAGAGAGAGTATGTAATAGTGCTCATAATTTCTTTATAATAGAAATGGTTAGTAATGTGATGGAAAATAATGATTAAAGTAGAAAGAATAGTGAAAGATGTGGATGGAGAGTAAATAATAAGAATAAGGTAAAAGAATATAAAATAAAAGTATAAAAATTCATGAAATAGTTTGTTGGGAATGAATGTAAAGACTGGTGTGGTGAAGTAGAAAAAGTGGCAATAAAAAAGTGAGCATTAGTAAATGTGTAAAAAGCATGCAAAAATCACAAATGTGCTATTTAAAAAACAAAGAAAGTGAAAAAGATGTTAATGTTAAATGGGAAAAGTGTTTTTAAAAAAGAAGTTGGATAAAATAGATAGTTATAAAAAGAGAAAAATTAAATAGTAAATTGTTGGAGGATATTAATAAAAGTGGAAGAGATGGGACTAAATATTTTGGATAGGGGAGAAAGAAATTGTATTATTAGATGATGAGAAAATATTGTGTAGCTCTAGAGAAAAATTAGAGACAGTTTTAAATAAGTATGTAATGGATATAGAAAAAATGTCAGTATTGAAGAAGAGAGTAATAACAAATGAAAAAGCATATAGCAATGGAAATATTAGATTTACAAAAAATGGATAAAGCAGGAAAGAAATTGAAAAGTGTAATGACAAAAGGTTTATATGGATGGGTGGTGGAGATGATGATTAATTTAGGAAATAGGGCAAAATTTAATTCTATTATCATGTTTTAATAAGATGGCACAGAATAGAAAATTTCCAAATAGCTGGAATAATACAAGAGTAAGGCTACTATTTAAATGAAATAGTAAGGATCATAGAAAGTTAAACAATTATAGGCCAATAGTGGTAATGTCAGGTTATATAAAGTTTTTGTGACTAGAAGGGTTGTAAAGAAAATGGAAGCAAATAATATAGTGGAAGAAATGTAAGGAAGTTTTTAATCACATAGATATATAGGAGATTATTTATTTGTAATCACATAACTTATAGATATGATTAGGAATACAGGTAGACAGTTATATATGTTTTTTATAGATATAAAGAAGGGATATGATAGAGTAAATAGAAACAGATTATGGGTAAATTTAGTAAATTTGGGATGTATGGAGCTTTAGTAGATCTTACTAAGAGATTGTATCAAAATAAAAATCTGTTAAAGTTAAAAATGGAGTGGGACTAAGACAAGGATGCCCTATCTCACTTATTGAGAGAAATTTAGAGAGCAATAGAAAGACTAGGAAGAGAGATAGAGATATCATTAATAGATGGCAAGGGAATATATATATATTATAACGATCGAAATGAAAGTGAAGATCGAATCTAACCACAAACTACGATATCTGCTCTACAAGGCACCATATAGGCATTTAAACCTAGAAAAATTTATAGAGTAGGCAGATACGCACTGTTAAGACTCTACTTTATTTAAATATTCAGATTGTTAGCCCAAGTCACTAGCTCAGTGGAGATGCAGAGATAAAAATCTATATCTTAATTTATATCTTAAATATAAATAAATATAAAAGCCACTGCCAGAAATTAACACATAAAAATATTTATTTACGCACATATAAAATAACTCTGAGGAATACATTTAACGTTTATATTTTTATATTAATCTTTAATTCTAAATTTAAGTAGATTGCAAATAATGAGTTTACTATTTATTTAGAGGGTCGAGTATGAATAGACCACACAGATTTGCATTTGAAAATAAACGTTCTATCCCTATTTAACCTTAGGCTAAATGTCGCAGCCAAACTGGCATCAATTCATCTGATATATCGATGCATTCAATGTAATACGAAATACGGCAGCTCCAAAAAGTTAAGAGAAGAAATTGCCTCTTGTCAGATAGGAATATTACATCTATCTGCAAAGAAGAGCAATAAAAAAAAACTCCATAGAAAGAAACTGTGTTCTGCATCTTATAATTCCTTCCATAGGCAAAACGGGAGGGTGTGGTGTATAAAGCGATTCTGCCCGTAGCAAATCTGTACTACATCTACTAAATTACACTAATATATACCATCCATTGATTCAATTTAACTATGAAACAAATAACCTAAGATTTCCTTTCCCTAATATAGCTTGACAAATCTATATAAACCATTCACGCCCAACTTAAGTTTAACATTTAGATATGTTCACACAGATTTGTTTAAAAATGTTGGGTATAGATCGATTACATAGATTCCACGGTCAAAAACATTTCAAAATAAACATAAATGATCAAAATACAAAATTATTGATACCGACAATCGCAGAGGGAAATTTATAAGTAACCCAATAGTATTCACCATAAGATACTTGCGTTGTCACCAATAACTTAAAAGACATCCGAATAAATACATTTTAGATACCGTACGGTATCATTATTTATCGAATGTCTATATATTTTGATCAAATATGAAAACCAAAATATAATTAACCACAAACGAATCCATGCAAGCGTCTATAAACAACTTAAATTTCATGCATTTAAATAATCTTTACAATAAGAACAAAAAAAAATGGAAATGATGTTTATCAATCGGAAAACATATAAAATTAAACATTATTAATTTGATTTAAAAACTTACAAAAGTCAGATAAGAGTCCGTTTTAACATTTAAGTTGGCTTGTTTATCAATTTGTAAAACTTGACGAAAGTTTTTAATTGATTTTAATAATTGTTCATTTCATATAGCTTATGGTAGAAGAGTCCAGGTTCCTGTTTTTAATTCCCGCGATGCCTCCATTGGAAGATAATGTTCTGGAGATGGCAATAGCTGGTTCAAGGTATCACAGTCTTTCATTTTTTTTTAAATAGAGAGTGTGTTATGTGTGTCCTATTACATCTCTCAAACACAAAAAGCTGGAACTGTCAGAAAAAACTATTTCCCTTTTTATATTATCCACATGGATTCAATCAACAAAACGTCACTAATCCATCACTTTCATTAGGGTCCGAGCCAAGGCTTAGTGCTTCCATTGGTCAAGCTAATTTCTCTTTATTTTCTTATCTATCTTTCATCAGATCATTTTAATTATACAAGAGCCCAAGGGCTAGTTTGGTTTTCGATAATTCATAAACAATCATTTCTATTTACAGATTACATTAATTAATACCTGTTTTTGTTTTTAAATCTTGTACTTTTTTATCAAAAAGTACGTTCAAATACTTATTTATTTGTTTTTTTTTTTAAAAAAAAAAATATTTTTAAAGTTTGGCATCTGTGCGAATGTATATACATTTAACAAACATTTTAATTTTAGCGTTTAGTTTTTTACTTTTATTTGCGAACTTTTAAGTTTTTATTTTAAATTAATGTAACGACATATTTATATATCGTTACATACCAGTAAACTTCCTCAAAAAACAAAAACATTAAAAAAAAAATCATTTACTTAGAGTTAGTAATTTTACGTTACACAAATTGATTATATATGAAAATTTCAAAAGGACAAAACTTTTTTTTTTACAAGACAAAACAGTAATTACACACAAATATAATGATTTTAAAAAATGTTGACTGTTGATTCCCCATTACCAGCTAAATTTCTGCCCCCTCCCTTCCAAGTTTCATTTCTCCTACCTTTAACTATTACTTAGGCAAGTTGAAGGATTAGATTTTAATTTAACAAGACCTTTTTAAAAAATAATATGATTTAGATTTATTATTATGTTTTATTTATTAGTTTTTATTCCTCGAATTTATCTCTACATATGCACAATTTTTCTTACTGGCAGTACCTTTAAGACCAAAAATTCAAACTGTAACTCCATGTCAATACAACAAATATATTTATACTAATTTCAGGAAATATATTATGAGCATGATTCACTTTTAAAATTCTCAGGGCACTCATGTTTATTAAAGATCGGCCCAAGTTGGGTAGCCAGTTATAACGATCGCCGTCACCCAAGATGTAATCAGCTTCATTGTGCTTCCTTCAGTATGGCTGGCTGAAGGCAGCTTTCATCACAGATCCCATCTTCAGAAGCCAGCATAAATGCTTCATACATCGTCATAAGTCTTCATAGATCTTCATCGCAAAGGAACGAGCACGGATAAAGGAAAGTATAATTTATAAAAGATAAAATGAAATATAAACTGTTAAATTTAAAATTTTCGAAATTTATCTATCTTTAAAATGAATAATAGACTTTCTCTCTCAGGCAAACCTCAACTTTATTTCTATAAACTCTTATTTAAAGTCTTAAATGTAATCTCTTTTTAAAAAAATGTATTGTATTTTTTTATATTTTTATTCATGCTTAATTAATATCTGTTTGTAATAGGGTAGGGGTTTGCGATTGCAAACTTAAATTTAAAAATAGAAACACCTCGTTATTTGTGCATTATTAAATTTAAAAGTAAAAATAGTAGTTGTAGTAAAAAAAGTTAAAATATAAATGTTATCTTAAAAATGATGTTAAAACCTTAATTAAACTAAAGATTTTTTTGTTTTGAATTAAATTAATAAAATGATTTAAATGTTAGTTGAGTGTAGATGGCTGCTAGACTAGTTTAAATAATTGTTAGTTTAAAGAGGCTTTGATTTCGGACTGTTTGTTTCGTAGTTATGTCAGTGCTGGTGGAGAGATATATAGATGTTTATATCAATGTGATGTGGTGTGTTAGCACCTAGGGCTACAAGTCCAACTGAATTCATGACCCCAAAGAGAGGTAGTCATATCGTTGAAATGGACGCAGAGGTATTTACTGCGCCATTGACCCATTCCAGTTTTATGGATTGAGAAGATAAGTTGGCAAGATAAGACCACTCTCTCATCCATACGCAGTGTTTTTCTCATTATTACATACATGATTCCTTTGCCAGATAGAAGCACATTCCTATACTGGTTGAAGATCTTATTTTCTCCAATAATATCACATTGTTCAGATGCACATTCCTGTCGCATGATTCTATGCTAACATGTTCATATTGCATTGGTTGCTGATATATATCTGGAAGCGAGCATTGGTGTGGCTGTGAATTTTTAGCCCGGAATCAATTGTTTGGTCTTTTAGGTGCATGGTCTGAGTAGCTCATCTATACTCAACATTCTAAAATTTAAAATTAAAGTTAAAAACAAATAAAATAATAATGGAACAGAAGAAAACATAAATTTCTTCTTGTGTTATAAAAATTAAATTTTTTACGTTTGTGCATTATTAATTATATACGTAAATAAAATCTTTTTGTGTGTTATTAATACTGACAGTGATTGCCTTTATTATTATTTAATATTAAAAATATATTTTACTAAATATATAAGTTTCTGTGTCTACTTGAGCTAGTGACTTGGGCTGACAGCCATGATCTTAACAGCACGTATCTGTCGACTTTATAAATTTTCTAGGTTCAAAGTAGCCTAGTGGCGCTCTGTCGGCAGATGCGGTAAGACTGGAACTTCACCTTCATCCCCGACTGTTATAAATGGCCCCACTTTGGGTGCCAGTTATAATGATCGAAATAAAAGTGAAGATCGAATCTAACTGCAAACTACAATATCTGCTCTACAAGGCGCCATCTAGGCATTTATACCTAGAAAAATTTATAGAGTAGGCAGATACGCGCTGTTAAGACTCCACTTTATTTAAATATTCAGATAATTAGCCCAAGTCACTAGCTCAGTGGAGACGCAGAGATAAAAATCTATATCTTAATTTATATCTTAAATATAAATAAATATAAAAGCCACTGCCAGAAATTAACACATAAAAATATTTATTTACGCACATATAAAATAACTCCGAGGAATACATTTAACGTTTATATTTTTATATTAATCTTTAATTCTAAATTTAAGTAGATTGCAAATAATGAGTTTACTATTTATTTAGAGGGTTGATTATGAATAGACCACACAGATTTGCATTTGAAAATAAACATTCTATCCCTATTTAACCTTAGGCTAAAAGTCGTAGCCAAACTGGCATCAATTCATCTGATATATCGATGCATTCAATGTAATACGAAATATGGCAGCACCAAAAAGTTAAGAGAAGAAATTGCTTCTCGTCAGATAGGAATATTACATCTATCTGCGAAGAAGAGCAATAAAAAAAAACACCATAGAAAAGAACTGCATTTTGCGTCTTATAATTCCTTCCATAGGCAAAACGGGAGGGTGTGGCATATAAAGTGATTCTGCCCGTAGCAAATCTGTACTACATCTAAATTACACCAATATATCCCATCCATTGACCCAATTCAACTACGAAACAAATAACCTAAGATTTCCCTTCTCTAATATAGCTTTACAAATCTATATAAACCATTCACGCTCGACTTAAGTTTAACATTTAGATACGTTCGCACAGATTTGTTTAAAAATGTTGGGTATAGATCGATTACATAGATTCCACGGTCAAAAACATTTCAAACTAAACATAAATGATCAAAATACAAAATTATTGATACCGACAATCACAGAGGAAAATTTATAAGTAACCCAATAGTATTCACCATAAGATACTTGCGTTGTCACCAATAACTTAAAAGACATCCGAATAAATACATTTTAGATACCGTACGGTATCATTATTTATCGAATGTCTATATATTTTGATCAAATATGAAAAACAAAATATAATTAACCACAAACGAATCCATGCAAGCGTCTATAAACAACTTAAATTTCATGCATTTAAATAATCTTTACAATAAGAACAAAAAAAAATGGAAATGATGTTTATCAATCGGAAAACATATAAAAGTAAACATTATTAATTTGATTTAAAAACTTACAAAAGTCAGATAAGAGTCCATTTTAACATTTAAGTTGGCTTGTTTATCAATTTGTAAAACTTGATGAAAGTTCTTAATTGATTTTAATAATTGTTCATTTCATATAGCTTATGGTAGAAGAGTCCAGGTTCCTGTTTTTAATTCCCGCGATGCCTCCATTGGAAGATAATGTTCTGGAGATAGCAATAGCTGGTTCAAGGTATCACAGTCTTTCTTTTTTTTTTTAAATAGAGAGTGCGGTATGTGTGTCCTATCACATCTCTCAAACACAAAAAGCTGGAACTGTCAGAAAAAACTGTATTTTCCTTTTTATATTATCCACACGGATTCAATCAACAAAATGTCACTAATCCATCACTTTCATTAGGGTCCGAGCCAAGGCTTAGTGCTTCCATTGGTCAAGCTAATTTCTCTTTATTTTCTTATCTATCTTTCATCAGATCATTTTAATTATACAAGAGCCCAAGGGCCAGTTTGGTTTTCGATAATTCATAAACAATCATTTCCATTTACAGATTACATTAATTAATACCTGTTTTTATTTTTAAATCTTGTACTTTTTTATGAAAAAGTACGTTCAAATACTTCTTTATTTGTTTGTTGTTTTTTTTTTAAAAAAAAATTTAAAGTTTGGCATCTGTGCGAATGTATATACGTTTAACAAACATTTTAATTTTAGCATTTAGTTTTTTACTTTTATTTGTGAACTTTTAAGTTTTTATTTTAAATTAATGTAACAACATATTTATATATCGTTACAATATATATATATATATATATATATATATATATATAATATATATATATATATATATATATATATATATATATATAAAGAGGTATTTTATTTGCTGGTGATATCTTCTTGTGCACAGAAAGTAGAGAAGATAGGGAAGTTATGCTGAAGACAAGCTTAAGTGTGGGTAAAAAGGTGAGGATTAAATTTAGTGAAGGAAAATCAAAAGTAATGATGATAAATGCTAAGGAAATGGAAAAGAAAGCATTTTGTTGGGTGATATAAAGTTAAATGTGGGGAATAAGTATAACTATTTGGGAATAATCTTATGTAATCAGAGAAATTGCTTGGATGAATGAGGAAAAATGATAAATGAAGCAAAAAAAGAAAGGGACTGATAAAGAAATTAATAGTGTTTTCATATAATAAATATAATGTAACTGGAATTGTATGGAAGGGAGTGATAGTAGCAGGGTTAATTTATGTTATCGATGCATTGTGTTAGTAAAGTCATGTTAGATTACTTAGAAAATGCACAAAGAGAATTGAAAATACATGCATTAGATGCAAATGTGTGGATGGCAAATGAGGCAATTCAAGCAGAGATGGAATGGTCAAGTTTTTATATGAAAAATGCAAAAAGGAAAAGGAAATGTTTGGTAGATTGCAATTTATGGATAATAAGAGAATAGCCAATATAGTTTTTAATTGGGTTATGACTAAAGGACAGTCAATAATATGGGTGAGAATGATATAAAGATATAAAGAAGATATGGATAAAGATTTTATGTCAGTATATTTATACAAAATTTGGGATGACTGCCTTAGGAGAATTATTGAGTGTTGTAATGTTAAAAAAAGGGATACAGGAATAGATATGTTAATAAAAAATAAGGGAGTTAGAGTGATGGAGAAATACTATGAAGAGTAAAAAGAGTTTATATATATATATATATATATATATATATATATATATATATATATATATATATATATATATATATATATATATATATATATAAGAGTAAATAAAATATTAGTTTCCAAGTTAATTTATAATAATAGCAAGAAGAATAGTTTACTGTTTAAGACTTAAACAGGATCTTTAACAACAAGAGAATATGCACATAAATAGAAAAATGTGGGTGATTTAATCTGTAAGTTATATAAGGAAGGCATAGAAAATATTTGGCACCTATTAATTGAATGTACATTCCTACAAAAAAGGGTGCAAATAATGATGTTGTGGGAGGGTTCTTGGTTTTTATGCTGGGTTGGAGAAAAGATACGGGAGAGTTGACAATAACAATATTGTAGAAATGTGATCCTGGAGCAGGATAGGAAGGAATATGAAAAAAACCAGGCTGAGAATGGAAGGGAAAGTTACAGTGGCTAACAGGATTTTTTGGGCATGGTGGCTGAGAGATTCCTGATTCCAATGAAGGAGAAGCCACAATGCATTACATCTGATCACAATGTGATTATACAGAAAGTAGGTTTTTGGTCTTTATGCTGGATTTGGAAAAAAGATAAGATGGATGTAGATATAAAGACTATATAGTGTATGAAGATATATTGTGGAAATGGGATGGAGCAGGAGAGAGAAGAATATGGGAAAAACTTTGGGTGGGGAATGGAAAGAGAAATTAAGGTGGCTAACAGGTTTTTCTGAGGATAATGGCTGAGAGATTTCTTATTTTGATAAAAGAATACCTATAGCATATTATATACCCCAACATCACAGCCAAGGCATAAACAACTTTTGACATTTCAAACATAGTACCTATAAAACTTTTCCAAATATTTTATTTAGTGAACAAAAATTTCAAATTTCATCAAAAAGTTTTTTAAAAAGTAATTTCATAAAAAGAATCTATAAAACTGTTCCAAATATTTTGTCTGGAAAATAAATTACCAATCTTCTGTAAAAACATGTATAAAAAAATATCACAACACAATAAATATTAAAATGAGATTAATTTTACTATCAACACATAAGACAATAAATTACTAAATTAATGTAAAAATATGTACAATGAAAACAAATAAAACATCAAATATGTAATTAAACTAATGTCAGACTGACTGAAATACATGTGTTTAAACCAAAATCAAAAGTTAAAAAAATACTTGAAAAATATTTATGCTCTACATTTTTGAGATGTGAATACATAGAATATTACTTGTTATTAAAACAAATTTAAAAACAAAACTATTTTAAAAATATCAATAAACTGTTATGGATATAAAATTTACTGAAAGAAAGGTAAAAAAAATAGTACAATACCAATTTTTTCCAAAATTAATAGAAATCTTCCATAGGATTTAGATCTCTCAGATTATTTATTATAATTATGAGTGATCTTCCAGAAACCAAATAGAAGATTTTCATCTATGTCATTCATATTATTTTGACTTTGCAAAAAAGCAATATAAAAGGATCTTAATAAGGAAATGTAATGTTTTGAAATCTTTTTCAAAGAGTTTTTCCAAAAAAATAATATATTCACTACTTTATCTAAATAATGGTAAGATATTTAATAAATTGATTATAATCTTTGGCAATAACAGACTGAATCATTACCCTATAAATACAACTTAGGACTAACCTGGTACCATAGCCTAACTCATTTCCATATCTATCAAAGTTAGATCTAAAATAATTTTAGTAACAAACTTTTAGAAATTCTGGCTGGTAATATTTGGATGGATTATGATGCAAATACTCTTAGTATTAGCATTTTTGATGATGAAAATTTATGTCTCTCTTTGGAAAAAAACCATTACCATTCTAATTGTATATATATTTGAGATTTTCTTTATTTAGTTAGTTAGTTTATTTGCTTAATTTGTTTTATTGTTTTATAATTATTTCAGTTTTGATTATAGTAATTTTTTAATTTGATTTAAAATTTAGCATTTTAATATTGTCAATTATTTGAAACTTTTAATAAGATATTTTTACATAGATTGTATTTATGTAATATTATTCTATTATTTTTATGATTACTCGTTCTAAAATTGTTTAATAAAATAATCTATAACTAATTAAAGCCTGGAATGTTTTATATACATTGTAATGATTGATGAGTTAGCTACTAAAAAGAAGTATTTCCATAGAAAAATAATACTTTTGAAATTTAATGTTTTTTATTTATATTATAGTTAATGTTTTAATCCGTTGAAAATGGGTTAAGTTTATTTAGTAAAAAAAATATCAAAACAAAAAATAAAATTTCTGAAATCATTATATGCAGACACACACACACATAACTATATATATATATATATATAGGCACGCACATGCTAGAATGTAAAATTATATCAAATTATCACATACATATTTTACATATATAAAAGCACACACATCTTAAAATAATAGATTGATAGTGTATACATGAATTTTAATATTAATAGCTTTAAAAAATAAACATTTTAAAAAGATATGTTGTCTAAATTAATGAGAGTTCGTATTTTAATTTGAAAGTTTAGTTTTAGTTTACAATAATAACTTGCTAAATAAAGCTATCACTTTGGATCCCATTAATTAAAACAATATTAAAATGAGTGATATAGAAATTACCTAACAATATTTATCTTTGAAGTATTCTTTTAAATTATATTTTTCTGTGGGGCTTATTAAAAATAAAAATTTTAAGTTATTTAATTTCTATTTTTTTAACATAGATTTTTTTTTATTTAAGGTCTTAAACAATTTTTGCCAAAACAGCCAAACTTCCGAATTATATCACATGCTATTCAAAGTTCATTTGATACTTAGTCAAACATTATAAAAGAGATGGTTATTCTGTAGGTAAAATATATATCTCAGAATTTAACCAAATTATGTTAAAGTTATAATATATAAATAAATGTAGGTATTTCATTCCAGTGATTTCTTTCTCTTGTATCTATTTTAAACTCTATTGCAAAACATATAAAAATAAAATAAAGAAGTAAAAAAAAACTTATTTGAGAATATATTAGGACTTCACATTGTAAGTAAAAAAATATATACTTTTCTATTCAGCACTTCTATTTTACTATTATTTTTCATTTAGTTTTTAACTTGCTTCTGCATGTATTTAAGTTTTATTTTAGAAAATTTAAATTTCAAGAAAACTTTAAGTAAAATTAATAATTAATGAAATCAGAAATAGACCAATGCTACTGTGATAAATGAATAGCTTAAAACTTTTATTAACGAATAACCTTTAAAATGTAATTTTTGCCTAAAATTTACAAAACCATATTTGATATTTTTTAAACCTTATAATTATCATCATCATTATCATCATCATCATCATCATCATCATCATCATCATCATCATTATTATTATTATTATTATTATTATTATTATTATTATTATTAGTAGTAGTAGTAGTAGTAGTAGTAGTAGTAGTAGTAGTAGTAGTAGTAGTAGTAGTAGTAGTAGTAGTAGTAGTAGTAGTAGTAGTAGTAGTAGTAGTAGTAGTAGTAGTAGTAGTAGTAGTAGTAGTAATAGTAGTAGTAAAAAAAGGAGGGTGAGGAGAAGAAAAAGAAGAAGCAGCAGTAGCTTTAATAATCTGATAAATTGTTGGTAATGTATTTCACTGAAAGATTTATACATATAAAAGTTCTTTAAAAAAAGAGAAAGAAAGAAAACTAAATAACAATTATTTAATATTTCATCCTAGCCTGCTTATTTAGTAACACACTATTCATTTTGTTGTCTTAGCATGTGTCATTCTTTTTAATATGTTTCATAGTTTAAAAAATAATTAAATTATTTGCATTAATCATCTTTGTATGTAAAGTTCTCCACAGTTAAAATACCTTACAAACTTCCACAGAGATTTTACTAAAAGAAAAGTAAATTAAATCTTTTAAATCTTTCTATCTATTTATAAAATAACTACAGAATAAAGTAACTGCATTGGTCGACAATATGAATTTTATTAACATTGATTGTACTATTCATTTATCACTTTTTCCATAAGTTTAGAAAAAAAAAATATATATATATATTCAAAATTAAATAAATGTTACAGAAGAAAAAGATCTAAATGAAAAAAAAAGTCACAAATATTAATTTCATGTTATGTTTTAGATACCTTAAATTTTTATTAACTTTTATATTTTATCTAATTACTTAGTTTAGTCAATTTTTATAAAGGATTATATACTAAACAAAAAAGGTTTTTCAAATGCGTGCTTGCATGTACTAATCTTTTAGTTAAAATCATAGTGAATTGTTAGTTAAAAGAAATCGTTTCTCAAAATATTACTATCGCAAAAATGTTTAGAGTTATTTAAAATGTATAAAACAAGATTTTATTTCCAGTATAGTGCATTTGAAAATATTATGATTGACTAACTTATATATATATATATATATATATATATATATATATATATATATATATATATATATATATATATATATATACTTTTGCTTATCTTTACTTGAAGATAGTTATTTAATAGAATAAAACTTTTTATCAAGTGGCATAGTGGAAAAGATTGACATGTAGAGATAAAAGTGTTGCTTTTAAGAATAATTATTTTCTTATGCATTTTAAATTTTATTTATAACTTTTTGCTGAGGAAGACTAATACCTCAAGCTTATTTTAGATTGTCATAATCAAACTGAAACTTATAATGCTGCTCCCAGTTATTAGTTGAAATGTTTCAAAAAGGACATTGAAGTGATACATTTTTGTCATCACTAACATTTAGTTCACTTTTATAGTTTTTAAGTGATGCATTTGAGCTATATCAAATTGCTGTATATTTATACTTATTATATCTTATGCTGTTTGATATTGAGTCAACACCTTCTTTTAAAAGCCTCATGTACATATTATTATGTGACAAATGCCTTTTTTAATATGCTTGCAGCCATAATCCCAGTGAAGATAATAAATAACATTTTTTTTATTATTTACTACTATGCTAGCTTTAATATATTTGAAATATCATTTCAAGCACTCATACATTTACATACACATGCTGTAGCATAATAAATTCTCTAATATACATATATAAAGATATATTATATATATATTAATATATATATATATATATATATATATATATATATATATATATATATATATATATAATTATTCAAAACAATACAATAATTAATACAGTAACAATATTTTAAACAAATATATACCAATTTAATAGAAGTACTTTCAACTATCTATGTAGTCGTTGTCAACTAGACTCAAATTGTATTAGAAAAAACCGTTACAAATGTAAACAAAAGCAATACGTCATACATCAATTTTCCCACAATTCATTAATTTTTATATTGGTTGTCTGTCTATTTATCAACTGTTGCTTTTCACTTTTTATTAACATAGCTTCTTTAATTTTGCGTTTATTATTATTTCTTTCAATACACAGAATTTTAACTTTATTAAAATCAAAATCAAAACCATAATTACATGTTACATTATGATCAAAAAATACTGATGGTGATACATCATCATTTCTAACATTCTCTTGTCTTGATTTTTGCACTCGTTTATATAATAACAAATGCTCCCTTGATCTTTTCTCCAATGTACATCGAGATTCCCCAATATATGCCTTTCCACAAAAACATAGCCATTTATATATTGCACAACTTTGATTTAAAATACCACACCTATTTTTTGAATTATTTATTAATCTATTTAAATTAGGAGTAGTATAAAATGCAACTCGACATATATTTTTATATATCTGTTTTATAAATTTAACCTGTTCATTACAAATAAATGGTATTGATATCCAAGTATATTTTATTTTATCAATATCTATAGCATCTAAAATATTTCTATTATTATTAAACTTAGTAACAATATTATAAATTAATTTATGATCATATCCAACATTTAACAAATCCATAATAAATACATTTATGTTACTTATTTTATCAGAATTATATTTACATAATTTATTATTCCTAAATAAAAATGATTTTAAACTGGATAATTTATGTGCAATTGGCACATTTGAATACCAAGGAATATATCCTCTTTTTTCAATATCTTTTATTACCATACAATAATCTAATTTATTTTTATTACGTGTAACTTTAATATCTAAATACTGAATTGACTTTTTTCTTCAAAAGATTTACTCCATTTTAAACCTTCTAAACTATTTAATTCATTGAATAATACATTTATAATATCTAAACTTCCACAAACGAAAACATCATCAACATACCTGTAATAAATTTTAATACCTTGGCAATATATATTAGTATTAAGAATTATATCTTCATATCTTGATACCACAAAACTACATATTTGTGAAACTACAGGAAGTCCCATAGGCCATCCATAATCCATTTTATAATAATTTTCATTAAATATAGCATATATATTTTTATCAATAAAATATAATACATCATTTACAAATTTTACTTTTTTAACATCAACTTTTTTTAACCTTAAAGCATCTAATATAATTTTTATAGATTTTAATCTATCTATTGAACCGTACATCTCACATATATCAAATGTACAAATACTATCATTATTATTAATATTAATATTTTGAATTTTCTTTACAAAATCAAACGATGAATTAATAGTATATTTTCCAAATCCAAGAACATCTTTTAATAATGTTTCTATAAATCTACAGGTTTCATAGTAAAATGATCCGCCAAAGTCAATCATTAATCTTAAAGGTTTATCTTGTTTATGTAGTTTAATATTCGAAAAAATTCTAGGACAAATTGCAGCAGATGGATAAAGACGATAATACGTATGAGCATCTATATATTTATTCTTTTTAGCTTTTTTTAAAATATCATCAATAAACTTTACACGTAAATTTTCAATGTTTATTTTTCCAACTTGTTTAAATTTAAGCTTTTCCATTTGAATTAAAACTTTATCGTAGTAATCAAGTTTTGACATAAGACATAACCTTAACCCCTTATCTTCTTTTAAACAAACAAGATCGTTATCATGAAGAAAGTTTTTAAATCTAAATATATGCGAATTCCAATTGCAATTAGTTCTATTTTTAAATTTCTTAACATTCACTTTTTGTATTAATTCCTTTGATATTTCAGGAGAACATTTAATTACACTAAAAGAATGTTCAACAGCAGCTTTTAACTCTAAATTACAATCCACCCACATACCACCAACGTATTTAGAACCATAATTCAAAATATATTCTTGTTGAAAATCAATATCCATGTTAGATAAATTGACATAGTTATTATTTTTTCTACTATTTACATTTTTATTATATAGAAACGTAATTTTACGATTAAATTTTTTATAAATTTTTATATAGTAGTTATTCAAATAATATTGACATCGACTTTTATAATTAAACCATTCATCAACATCATGAAGATTAATAAAATAATTTAAACACTTTAAATATTTACGCTGATTAAACAAAAAACATTTGCATTGACTTATTATATTCCATAAAATAATCATTTTAATATCTTGTATTTTAGTATCTTGCAAATTACATTCCTTATTTATTTTAACGTTACAACAGTTTGGGAAAATATGACTCATTTTACAATTATATAAAAATTGCAATCTACCTTTTAGACGTATTATTCTCATTGACACTCGCTTCCATTCTTGTAAAATCCAAATTTGATGATAACAATCTTGTTTGTTTAAAGGAAGATAAGGGTTTAAGGTTATGTCTCATGTCAAAACTTGATTACTACGATAAAGTTTTAATTCAAATGGAAAAGCTTAAATTTAAACAAGTTGAAAAATAAACATTGAAAATTTACGTGTAAAGTTTATTGATGATATTTTAAAAAAGCTAAAAAGAATAAATATATAGATGCTCATACGTATTATCGTCTTTATCCATCTGCTGCAATTTGTCCTAGAATTTTTTCTAATATTAAACTACATAAACAAGATAAACCTTTAAGATTAATGATTGACTTTGGCGGATCATTTTACTATGAAACTTGTAGATTTATAGAAACATTATTAAAAGATGTTCTTGGATTTGGAAAATATACTATTAATTCATCGTTTGATTTTGTAAAGAAAATTCAAAATATTAATATTAATAATAATGATAGTATTTGTACATTTGATATATGTGAGATGTACGGTTCAATAGATAGATTAAAATCTATAAAAATTATATTAGATGCTTTAAGGTTAAAAAAAGTTGATGTTAAAAAAGTAAAATTTGTAAATGATGTATTATATTTTATTGATAAAAATATATATGCTATATTTAATGAAAATTATTATAAAATGGATTATGGATGGCCTATGGGACTTCCTGTAGTTTCACAAATATGTAGTTTTGTGGTATCAAGATATGAAGATATAATTCTTAATACTAATATATATTGCCAAGGTATTAAAATTTATTACAGGTATGTTGATGATGTTTTCGTTTGTGGAAGTTTAGATATTATAAATGTATTATTCAATGAATTAAATAGTTTAGAAGGTTTAAAATGGAGTAAATCTTTTGAAGAAAAAAAGTCAATTCAGTATTTAGATATTAAAGTTACACGTAATAAAAATAAATTAGATTATTGTATGGTAATAAAAGATATTGAAAAAAGAGGATATATTCCTTGGTATTCAAATGTGCCAATTGCACATAAATTATCCAGTTTAAAATCATTTTTATTTAGGAATAATAAATTATGTAAATATAATTCTGATAAAATAGGTAACATAAATGTATTTATTATGGATTTGTTAAATGTTGGATATGATCATAAATTAATTTATAATATTGTTACTAAGTTTAATAATAATAGAAATATTTTAGATGCTATAGATATTGATAAAATAAAATATACTTGGATATCAATACCATTTATTTGTAATGAACAGGTTAAATTTATAAAACAGATATATAAAAATATATGTCGAGTTGCATTTTATACTACTCCTAATTTAAATAGATTAATAAATAATTCAAAAAATAGGTGTGGTATTTTAAATCAAAGTTGTGCAATATATAAATGGCTATGTTTTTGTGGAAAGGCATATATTGGGGAATCTCGATGTACATTGGAGAAAAGATCAAGGGAGCATTTGTTATTATATAAACGAGTGCAAAAATCAAGACAAGAGAATGTTAGAAATGATGATGTATCACCATCAGTATTTTTTGATCATAATGTAACATGTAATTATGGTTTTGATTTTGATTTTAATAAAGTTAAAATTCTGTGTATTGAAAGAAATAATAATAAACGCAAAATTAAAGAAGCTATGTTAATAAAAAGTGAAAAGCAACAGTTGATAAATAGACAGACAGCCAATATAAAAATTAATGAATTGTGGGAAAATTGATGTATGACGTATTGCTTTTGTTTACATTTGTAACGGTTTTTTCTAATACAATTTGAGTCTAGTTGACAACGACTACATAGATAGTTGAAAGTACTTCTATTAAATTGGTATATATTTGTTTAAAATATTGTTACTGTATTAATTATTGTATTGTTTTGAATAATTATATATATTTTATTATAATTGGAATACAGACATTGATTAATAATTATATATATATATATATATATATATATATATATATATATATATATATATATATATATATATATATAATATTTTATCATATATTTATTTGTTATCTAAGGCATCTGAGATAAATTGAACAAATTAAAAAATTTCAACAGATTAGAAAAATATGCTTTTTGTTAGTAAAGATAATTGAACATTATTTTTCTTACTTCTAAGTTGAATTCATTTTTGTTCTTTTAATGAATAATATATTCCTATGCCTGATTGGGTTTTTTTTTTTGCTTGTACTTACTAAATATTTTTGTTCCACAATAAAGTCTATTGTTTTTTTTTTATTAGTAATGGATAAAATGTATGGTAATGATATTTTATAGCGGATCAATCTCATTCTAGCACCCATATCTATTTTTGTGTGCAGATATCACAAGAATATATTGATACAATGTAAAATTTTTATTTGGGAACTTCAATTTGATATATTTTTATTAAATAATGCTTCATTTAAATCTTTACCCAACTAAGTCATAACATATAATATTTTTTATGAGAGTTCTTTTTCGAATATATCTTAGCATTTATATTTCTCTATACATTTTAAATTAAATAAATCTTAGTTATTTTTTTCTCAAAGTAACCTTTATTAATAAAAGATTACAAAAATTTTTGGGTACACTTACCTATTGAGGATTACACAGTGTTTAATGTAACAAGGTAAAATGTACATATGTTCAAAAACAATTACATCCATAAAAATTGCTGTAATGTGATTAATGTGTATCTGTATGTGGATCCACACAGCCCAGTTGTTGAGAAGTTAACCATCACCCAATGGTATAACCCCTGGGGCTCTGAAGTGAAGACTCAAATGCTTTAGCTGAATAGGTGAAGTCCAGCATTGCACCAATGACCACAACAGGCAGCGAGATCCAAGGCCCAAGTTCACCAAACAATAAACTCTTGAACCACAGCTGAGCCATATCACAGCTATTCCAAATACCTCTCCCTCCCAATTAGCAGTCCAAATGAGCAGGGACCACAATCGGTCTGCCTGGCCAAAATTGAAAGGCCAACTTGGGTAAAAACTAAGAAGTAATAAGTAATGAGCCAGATCGACACTGCCCAAAACCAGCCTATCAGGGGACACAGCAGCCAACCAGAGTAGGAATAGCACTGAGACTTTGACCATGTACACTCCCGGCAGGTATTCTGGGCAGTGGTAAAATTGTCAACAGCCCACACCATAAACCAGACACATAATGTCTACCACCAGTTACCCCTGAGGAAGAAAAGAGAAGTGCAGATCCATGCCCACAAATTATTAGAACAAAACTTCATCAATGTTACAAAAAAAAAGATTTAATAACTTTGTAAATCTTAGTTATTATCACTAAATAATTATTATGTAGTAATAAATTTAGCTAACCAATATAATATTTATTCTACTTTTATGTTATAGTTAATCTGGTTATGCCATTATGTGTAAATAAACTGTGAATAATTGTTTAATTAATTAATAATTTTATTGTAATCACCTTTTTTCATTACAGATAATTTGAGCTATATCATTGCTAAGCTTGGTATATTCCACTGCAAGAAAATCCCATTTTTTTATTACAACATATATATATATATATGTTTGTATATATATATATACTAATTTATTATATATATATATATATATATATATATATATATAATAAATTAACTTAGTAACTTATCTCTTTTATAAGAAATAATGCAGTAATTAATCTGTTTAGTTTAAACATGTCTGGTTTGTATCTATCTCTGCTTTGTATTTTTTTTTAACAATGATAGAATCATTTTAGAAAATATTCTTTTGTCATTACATTTATTATAATTACAAATTATATTATCAAAGAAATAAATCTAATTGCAGCTGTATCTATATTTCTACAAGAGTTTACTGTAATTGTTTTATTTTATTATTATTCTATATACGTTATAAAAATATTAATTATTACTGATAGGTTTTTGGAGCTTTACTATCAATTGTCAGTAAACTTTATTGAATTTTCACTGTAGGTTTAGTTCAAGTATGTTCAGTAATAACTAAGGGAAAATAGAATTCTCTTCTCAATCTCATTCCTATTATGACTGTTCTATTGTTACTTCCATTGCTGCTTATTCTCAGTTTAATCAAAGAAAGCACCTTGGGTTAATTTAATAAGATTTCTCTTAACTTGTGAAAGACAAATAATTCTTCTTGCAGTCACCATACGTCCCATGTGTCTGTCAATACTTAAAAGATTTGTTTATCTACAATTGGATTTTTTTTTTTTTTTTTAGAATAAACGGCCAAAATTCTCCCATTTTTATACATGCTTCTATATGTTAATTTTATGCAAAACAAAACTAAATTTTTAAATTATAAAAGTAAGTAGTTCTATTTAATTTGCAATTTTTAATTTTAATATTTTAGATTTATCTATTTATGTTGCAGTCAATTTTGATCTGCTTGATTCAATATTTAAGGTAATTTTTAAGAATAATAAAACTTACTTTCCTATTTATCATTATATGCTATTTTTGCGATCTTGTTTTATATGTACACGCACTTTTAAAAAATAGATAATGTTTTTTTTTACTTACACACATGTATTTATATATATTCTCCGTAATTAAGATTCAACACCAGACTACTTTAAATCTGTAAATTATCCCAAGTTCCGAACTTAATCAGTATTTTTTTTTTTCAAATTGCTGCCTTATTGTTAATTGAGATAACTATACAATTATTGGTCACTAAAGGGGTATTTAATTATTCCTAAGTATGCTCAGTATAATCTTTTAAAAACAACAACAACAACAAAAATAATTCTATCATCACTCTATAGGTTTATATTCAATTACAATCTACATAAAAATTGCTCCTATGAATCAACTTTCATCTTCCCTCTTCAGTATTGATTTGTTGGTATTATTACAGAGATCACTAATAGAAATTAAAAATCTGACATTTATATTCAGGAAAGTTTTAAATTGATTTAATCCTTTTTTACCTGTTGAAGAAATAACGCCAAAGTTTAAGATTAATAATAGACAACTGCTTAAAAATAATATATTCTGGAAAAAATACCAAAGGATTTTGATTATCTTCTTAGGATAAATGATTGGACACTGTCTATTATATATTTCATAAAATATAAAAATACATTAATAATGCAGTTGATTGTGTTCGTTTTATAATAGAGAAAATGAAATACGATCATATTTTTTTATAAATGTCAGACACTTGATTATATACATGTATTAATATCAACAACATATAAAAAAACCAAGTTACTTCCATTCAATCTCTTCATATTATTCTAGAGAATTTTTTTTCCAGTCATTCCTGCTGCAACATTTATAATTTAAGCCATGTGGGACATTGATGCACATATATGTATGAGAATAATTGCAGAAGGCACCCAATTCTTTTCTGGGGGATTTTTCCCCCAGCATTTGTGTTGAAATATTTATACCTTAATCCACCTAGGGCATTTGATGCACATATATGTGAAAAAATAATCACCGATTCCATCAAAATATTTTTTATAATAAAATAGAACAAAGAAGATTTACAGACAAGACAATTGTCCCTCTAGATATTTTTGTAGCTACATGATCACTTACAAAACAAAGCTCAAACTTTAATTATATGAGATTGATTAGCATTAGAATAATGCAAGTTGGAAAATAGTAAATGGGAACCATAGCTGAATAAGATGTTATTTTTATTGTAATTCTCATGCAATTACATTTAAATATTGATTGGGTAATCATCTGAAATCTGAGCACAGCCACTTGGGCCATTGATGCTATACAAAATCAATCAAATGTAATATTAAGGGGCCACTGCAACTTTTTTTTATAGAAATAATTTTTTTTTTTTTATTAAACAAATTTTTATTTTATTTATAACATGATTTCTTTTTTATTAAACAAATTTTTATATCCATTTTCATTCTTTTTTTTAACCTGACATTTTTCTTTATTCAACAAATTTTGTTAATTTAATTTTGTGTTTATTTTTCTGAATTTTAACAACTTTGGACTGTTTCACAACGAAAAAATTCGTTTTAACTCTGCCAAAAAAATATAATAGTACAATTATTTGGGACTTGTTTCGACTTTGTTCTACTTTTTTTTTTTGGTTGACTAAATTATTTTTCTTATTATTATTAAATCAAAAATAACTTTTGTGTTGTTGGGGGTTAAAAATTGTTTTGAAACCTCCACCCCCACCCTCAGATCAATAATTGTAACAAAAAGTCAATAACTTTTTCTTTTTTTAAACAACTTTGTTCGACTTTTTACTTTTATTTATATTTCATTTGAATTATCATTTTTTTTTTTTTGGCTTCTACAATAAACAGCTTTTTGGGGGGCTTTTGTACTGTTATTATTAACAAAACATCAACAAAAATAGTCATTTATTTTAATCCCACTTGTTTTAACCCTGGTGAAAAAATACAATGCAATTATTTGGGAATTGTTTCAAATTTTTTCTACCTTTTTTTTTTTTGGGGGGGTGGCCAAATTGTTTTTCTTATTAAATCAAAAATAACTTTTGTGTTTGTTGGGGGTAAAAAATTGTTTTCAAACCCCCACCCCCACACTCGGAAAAATAATTGTAACAAAAAGTCAATAACTTCTTTTTTTTCAACAACTTTTTCTCACTTTTTACTTTTATTTATATTTCATTTGAAATACCTTTTCTTTTTTTGCCTTCTACAATAAACTGCTTTTTTTTTTTTTGGGGGGGGGGGCTTTCATACCTTGTTATTATTAACAAAAAGTCAACAAAAATAGTCATTTATTTTAATCCTGCTGCAAAGATGATAAACCAAATACTTGTCAATTTCTAATGAAATTTAAAAAAAAGTACACAAATTTTGGACTTTTTGAACTTATTTATTATTTTATTGCTGTAATAAAAACTGTCTGGTATTTTTGGTGGACATTATGTGCCTGAAAAAAGGACACACTCTCCTTCCTTTCTGTACTCGGCAATTCTGAAAAGTTTAAAAATTGCACATTCTTCTCAGATCTTTTATTAGACTCATATATTTTTCATGCTGAAATGTGACTTAGGGCATGAGATTTGTCAAAGCATGTTCAAACATACCCTTTGCCAATTTTTTATATATTAATATTTTTTTAGGGAAGGGTGGGGGTCATATGACAATTATTAGTAAACAATGACATTACTCTATTATGGAGATTTGAAAAGTTGTACCGACTTGAAATTAAAACATCCTCAAGTGATATGGTAATCAGCTATGAATAGAACAAATACATGTAAATAGTTTTGAAGCACAAAACAAGTCGTAATATTTTTATGTAAGTGGCCTACAATGGTTTAATACAATAAAATGTTGTATTAGCCATAAGGACAGTTGCAGAAACAGCATTTTTATGTGTTTTGACACATTAACAATGCCATCAGGCAGCCATGCCCAGATTTCAGATGATTACTATTGATTATGTGAATGGCTAATAATCTATGAATATCAATCTATGTATATTGATCTAAGAAATTTTGAATATATATATATTGAAACTTTTTCTTTGAAATATAATTTTACCATCATACTAATTGGTTAGTAATTTTAAGTGCAATATCAAATTTAGTAGGTCTATAACTGGTGGATGTATTAATTGGTTTATTTATACCTTGTTAAAATATATTTAACTTTTAAAAAAATTCTTTCATTTCAGGAAAACAATTTTTATATAAGGTAATATTGCAGACACAAGTTTATCCATCTGGAATGATGGTGAAAGATTATATATGTAACAGAACAAATCTGTTAACACTTTAAATCAATTACATTACAAAGCCACACAGTCAAAAAAATAAATCTATAAATTGCTACATGTGTTTATGCACATGCACACTAGATCTAACATATGCATCACTTCAGCACACTGGTTTAGGCAATTAAAAGAAATAAATTAATCTCTACGTTTTTTATATAATGTTTTATAAATTTTATAGCAGAGGTGTACTTTGTAAAATGGAAAACAATAAGAGTACAATTCATATTATTCTAATGCTTGAATATCCTAGCACCTAACTGAGAAATCCAGTAGCAGAAACCAGTCTGGGGTTAGGGATATTCTGCAAAGCTGTTTAAGAGCTTATTTGCAAGCTCTTTATATAACATATGTAAAGAAAAAAATAAAATAGTTTTGATGCATGCTAAAATTAGAATCGCACAATTTATAAAAATATAGTCTATTTTGTGTTTTTTTGTGTGTGATTTGTCTTCTGAATAAAGTTTTAAATAATTTATTCATTCTTATAGTAAAGTGAATGACAAATCTAAATATGTTATTGCAAATTATAGATTACTAAAAACAACAAAGTTATTGATCATTTTTTTTAAAATTCAGTAATGTTTTTTTCTTTTTTCCTATCACTAATGTAAATAAAGTGGAATATATATATATATATATATATATAAATATATATATATATATATATATATATATATATATATATATATATTGTTTAATCATTTATAAAATAATGATATAATTTTAAAATATATGTAAAAGTATTTGTTTTTACAACACATTGTGAAATGCATATTTATTCCTGTAAATAGTAAGTTGTTGTAGATGAAACTGATTGAGTTGTTGTTTGTAAAACATCCATTGATTACAATGTCCAGCAATAGATCAAGTGGGTTATAAATAGATGATAAATGAACATTTAGGGCAGTCTCGTCTAATATATTCCAAGTCTTAATTCCAGAAGCAGTGCAAAGTGTTTTCAAGCAAATAGAAAAAACCATGAGGTAAATCAGTTTTCTATCAAATAGCTTGGATAAGTTTATCTTACTGTTTTAAAATATTTTTCAATACACAACTCATAACATCAAGTATGCTTACTTTAGATAGTGGAAAACTGTCTATATGTGGTTAGAAAACCAATCATCACATCAGTCAAAATATTTGGAATGATGCAATCAGAACCAGAAATTAATGCTAATGTTTGCTAAAATTAATGATCACCTACTTTAGTCAGGTCATGGGAGAGAAGTCAAATATTCATAAACTCTACTGTGTATTCTATATATCATCACCAATTCCCAAGAGGACAACAACTCACCCTGGATGAAATAATCAAGACTTATTTCTAAATATACATTTGGTACGATCTTATCGATAAATTAATCTAAGGCTTTAAGTTTAAAATAACTCTAATAACTATTATTTTTATAAATTTTATTTTTTAATATTATATTTATTATACTTAATAATAGCTGCAAAACCTAAAAAACAAGTTTATGTATTATATAGTTAACTTATTTTTATTATTAATCAATTCAGTTTATGTTTGCTTATCAAAATCATTTCAAGCCTTATCCACAATCCTGAGAAATCATGCAATCAACTGGTAACATGTAGGATAATGATAATAATTTATATATGATTATGGTCAGGCATTAATAATTTTTCCAGAGATAAACATTTTATTTAGAAGGTTTGACACATTAATGTTTATTTTTTTTATTTATTGAATTTATTTTATGTTCCTCCAAATGTTAATCAATTTATTAATAATTCTAAGAGTATAATTCCTAAATTGCAAAGAAGTAATATAATTTATCAATTTCATGTGGGTGTAAAAAATTATATATTAGTGAATTGAGATGTTCAATAACTTATTGTAAAAAGTTATCAAACTTGGCAGCTAGAGAGCAGTTCAATTATTATTTATATCAGTATATTTGTACAAAAGATGGGATGATTGTGTTAAGAGGATTATTGAGTGTTATAGTAGTAAGGAATGGGATAAAAGAATAAATTTATTAATAAAGACTAGGGAGTTAGAGAGATGGAGAAATAGTATGGAGAGTAAAAAGAGTTTAAATATATATAGAAATAAACATAATATTAGGTGTGAGTTAATATATGATAATAGTAAGGAAAGTAGTTTATTGTTTAAGGCTCAACGGGATCTTTAGCTACAAAAGAATATACATGTAAATGGAAAAATATAGGTGATTTATTTTGTAAATTATGTAAGGAAGGAATATACAATATTAGGCATTTGTTAATTGAATGTAAATGTTTGAAAACAGAAAGGGTACATATAATGAAGTTGTGGAAAAATAAATATGAAAAGAGTGATTATACAGAAAGTGAATTATTGGTTTTTATGCTGGGTTTTGGGAAAAGATAAGGGGGATTTAGATATAAAGGTTATAGAGTTGACAAATATTATGTTGTGGAAATGGGATAGAGCAGATTATGGGTAAATTTAGAGTGGGGAATGTAAAATAAAGTGGCTAACAGGTTTATCTGGACATAATTGCTGAGATATTCTTGACTTTGTTTAAGGAGAGGCCATAATACATCACATCACATCACGGATTTGTAAAATTTTCACATGTTGTTATAGTTATTCATTATTAAAATATTATTTATCATTATATATATAAAATTATAATAATAATAAAAAAGCAACTTATCAATTAAAAGCTTGTTTGACCTATTGGTACACTCTCTGTATTACATTTATGTAAATACAAGCTTATAAAAGTAATATTACATATATATGACTTGCTTTTTATTATTATTATAATTTTACTTTTAAGGCTTTAGCTATGCTGATGCTATTAATATATGGTAGATCTGAATTTGGTTCGGTCCCATATATCTATTAAAGTTAGATAGCTGGAATAAAAAACATTTTCATGTCTGAAAACTTCAGAGTTTCTACTTAAATATTACATATGAAATAAGTGCTGGGTTTTGAGTTGAGTATTTTAGATCTAGGGTCTGAATATTCTAGGTCTTCACTGAGATGAGCCATAAGCTTGAAACCAATTGGTCTGGAGATAGGAATGTTCGGGATAGAAATTTTAAATATTTTATCTTGCTGCACTTATCAATTAAGAGTTTGTTTGAGCTATTGGTATGCTCTCTGTATTATAATCTATTATATAATCTTAATGCAATAGAAGTCAATCTCTATAAATATTATTACTTATAAAGTTGACTTTAATTTATTTTCAATACAATGCTCCTTTAAAAAGCTAAAACCATAAAATTGTAGTTAATGAAAGAAGGAACAATTATATACTACAAGATAATAATTTATTTTTAAATTACCATAATCATAATACCTTTTAAAAATTAATAATTAGAATTAAAACTTTAATCTTAAAGAAACAATTTAAATTAATGTCATTATAAAATATTTATTGATTTCAATTATTCTAAATAGAAAAAATCTTTAAATTAAAATGTTGTAAAAGTTGTTTTGGGAAATTGGCCAATGAGAATCAAGCAAAGCAATTTTCTATTGTTACTTTATCCCAAGGTTTGAAAAAAAATCATGGCAGATGAGTGAAGTAGAGAGGTTAAAGAAAAATTATAAAGCAAAGAGGGATGTCAATTCATTTCTCTGTAAAATAAATTTTTATAAAAAGTTAAAATATTTAAAGTTTGAAGTAAAAAAAAATCAAGTTTAAAAAGCAGATATAAGGATAAAAAATATTTTAAAAGTAATTCTAAACACCATGGAGTAATTTAGCTGATCTTCATCATGACAGAAGTGCATATCTTGATCATCCATGGATATCCAAAATAATGCCCAAAGGAGTTTGAAAAATCAAAGTTGTTATTTTAATTTTGCCAGGGATAATCATGATAAAGGAAAAACATCTATATTGCTTCAAAAAGAATTGTAACTGTAGTAACATAAGAAAGCATTCACTTATCTATCTTAAATTAAGCATTTTTATTGATCATAGATTAAATGTGAAAAACAGATTAAAACTTCCTAGAACTAAATGTGTAAAGTTGATAGAAATATTTTATAGAACAGTAAAAATAGTTAATTAGTTGTGAGAGATGTATGGAAAATTTTTTATTTTGAATTAAACAATTGATTTGCAAGAATTTTTTTTTTTTTTGCAAATATCCGGGGGGAAATGTTTAACTTATATTTAGAAAAACAAATCTGTGTAACTTTTAATAATAGATGAGCAAAGATAACTGAGATTAAAATGTACTACAAGCTAGAAATTTAAATGAATTATGCAATATGTATTTAATTTTTTAGAAGATTAATGAATACCAGGAAATGAAGAGAAATCAAAAAGTATACTTATTGATGACTTATTTAAACATGTTTTAAAGTTTGTGCAGCATGAGAGAATAATGTGAGATTTTTAAGAATATTTAGTAAAGTTTTTGTAGCACTTTTTGAAGAGCAAGACTATGTGTATGCAAATTAAAACTAGTTAGAAAGTAAAGATGCATCCAAATCAAAAACTTTTGTTTCATTAATTGGGTTTGTTTGTTTAATGTCTTGTTTAATTGTATATGTCTTTCAATAGAGAGAAGATAAAAGAAGTAACCCAATGTGTGAAGAATGGTACACATTTAAAGAATAACCATGGTAATATTAAATTAGAAATTGGAAGTGGGTTTTAAAAAAATGATTTTAATTTTAAATTTATCACTAATAATTTTCTTGCTTAAAATGAAATATAAACACAAAGTATTTGTCATAGTGACAATTTCAAGAATTTATGTTTACAATTTGGTATATAATGTTAAAGGTATGCTTAAATATAGAAAAAAGACTAATCATGAATTATAATGTAAAAGGGTGTGTGTAGAGGGAACAGAGTGTTAATTATATACTTTTACCAGTATATACTTTAAGAAATTAAGTGTAATAGGATTATTTCATAGGAATGACAAAATTATTATAAAATATAATGTATTTATGAAAGTAAGAAAGAATGAATGTTGATGTAAGACAATATCATAATATCATTTGTTATAAAAAACATATCCTATATTATGATCAAAGATATGGATAAAAAATTATCACATGGGGAAAAGTATATTAAGTTGGTAGTCTAAAATTAGTACAATAATAGATGCCAAATACACAATCGAGGAAGATGAGTAACATTCCTGGATAGAATAAAATATCATACTGAAGAATTGAGAAATAGTTAAGTGGGAGTAATATGTGTGACACCCATATATTTATTGGAAAAAGTTGGGAAAGTTTCCTACAAAGAAATGAGGTTAGTCAGTAAATGCTCTGGGAAGAAGTCAGAGTAAAATGGTGGTAGAATCATTAAGAAAATGACTGACTTCCAAAATTTATCTCATATTTAAAAGAAACTTCCATCTTTTTTATTAGGATATATTATTGAATATAGTATTTAATAAAATCAGTTTCTCATTGATTAAGTTTAAGTAAATAATAAAGGAGGCATCAAAGGTAGATGAAATATTTAAAGGATTTTATAATTTCTTCCTAAATCTTGATAGATTTTCTTGAAGATAAAACCATGTACAGAACAAATATTTTAAGTTTAAATAGTAATTTGAATAAATTACCAGATGACTAAAAATAACTGAGGTCAAAGAACACTATAAAATATAAGTGATAGAGAGAATGAAGGCATAAATGAATTGCATTATAGGGAAAGAATTCTTAGCTTAGTATTCATTTTAATTACATTATGAATATTGTTTTATTTTTTATTACCACAGCAACAATGGGTTTTTTGATTAAATTATAGTTAATATTTTATGTCAAGTTTTCTAATATGAAATACGATTTCAATGGTACAATTTTCAGATGATATTGAGAACTATAAATATCAGATAGTAAGAAAAAGACTAAAAAGGATAGCCACCAGATATCTCATGAATGATGCAAAAACATCAGATCAATATGAAAGCATACATGATAATAAAACTTATACTTTTAAAAAGAACTAGGTACTAACTATTGGGGGTGTTGATTTTATCTAATAACCATTATGTACTTGTAAATAATGTAAATAATGTGCTGTCAATGTATAACAATTTAATTATTTTTTCTTTATTGTTATTAAAATATTTAACTTTATATGTATAATTGTTTGTTATTTATTCTTAGTGTTGTAAATAAATGAATATTGTGATTTAAACTTTATCATAGTAATTTTATTGAGTCTGAGAGTCATTTCCATCACAAGGTCATATCAATAAAGCACCTACATGCCTCATTTGTGAAGGTATGCTTAAGAGTTTATAATTAATATGTTAACCATCAATTGCTTTAAATTATAACAATATTAAAGAAAGCTTATGGTACTTCATATTTTTATTAGATGCAAAAGAATTTTAAAGAGCCATATGAAAAATACTATTAAAATATTACAAAATGGAAAGCATATAACAGAAATTAGCAATTAGTTTGAGAGTCATATTCTAATTTTGTAATTTAAGTTGAAACATCTGTTATATCATAATTTAAAAGTATTATATAATTTCAGAGTACAAGTTACTAACCAAATATATTTTAAGGTTTGTAATTCTGACGGAGTTACAGTGGGCGGATGCTAACTAATTAATAAATGTACTTCATTGAATTAGACTTGGTAGATAATAATGGTCTCATTAAACTTTGATTGTAAGAAAATAAGTATTTGAGAGTAATTGTTGTTAACATAAGTATGAGAATAAATCTTAGGAAAAAGTAGATTAAATTATTTAACAGTAGATAATGAGTGTTAATTTTCATGTCTTATTATTGTAGTTAGATTAAGTTTCTGATAGTAGGTTAATCAAGGTTTGTAATAATAAGTATGTTTTTATTAAATGTTTGGATCCCAGTAAAATCCCTCTTGCAATTCAATTATTTAATTATCAATCATATTGTTATATTGTATTTTAGAATAGAATACTTATAATCCCTGAGATAGCCATAGGATAGCATCAAGTATTTTAAGTTAATGTAGTTTGGTTAATGGTTTTATTTTTAGGATTCTTAAATTGTAGAAGAGTAGTTATTTTATTATTTAAATGAAATATTACATTAGTTATTGCTTGTTGTGGAAGTTTTCTTAATGATTATAATATGATAGTAGCAGGAGAGTTGTCATAATAGCATTGCCATTGTGGAGTGTATTTTATATACTTCTCAATGTTAAAACCACTCTCTTGTAATTGTATCTAAAGCCTATCTTATTTGATATTTAGCAAATTTCAAACCCCATAAAGAGTCTTATACTTTATCATTGTTATACTTGATGGTTTATTATTGAGCTAGTATAATGGGGATACAATAAAAAAAGTAGGGAAAGGTAGAGAGGTGTGTTGGAAGAACTGGAAGGGAAGGTTACAATTAAATATTGATCCATCAACAATACAAAAGTCAGTAAAGGCAATGAAATCAGATTCAATAAAGCAAACATCAATCCAAATAGGGTAAAAGCCTACAGAAGAGAAACCAGGCACATTCAATAGAAATACTGTATGAATAATGAAAAAAATTATGATAAAAATGCAATAGAGAAATGAAGAATAATTGCAACAAAAACTTGAAAATATGTAGTCAAAATTTTTAAAAAATCAACAAAAAAGAGATAATGAATTTGAAGAAAAATAGTATAAATTTGAAAATAACAGGTCAAATAGAAGAGCAAGTACAACAAGAAGAAGAGTATATAGAAAGAAAATTACATATGGAACTTAGAAGAAACATTCAAAAATTGATGGAGTCCAACAAAAATAAATCACAGGAAAGTGTAAAAGGAATAGTAGAATGTATAAAAAATTGGAAGAAATAATAGAATAAATTAGTTTTAATTTAATTAAAGAACCTAAAATAAAGAATTTTAAAAAGATAAACTTTTATAATGTTATCGAAAACAAAGTTCAAATTCAGGCATCCATGAAAACAAGTGGTGATATAGAAAAGATTTTACAAGATGAAATGATAATTTTAAATTTGACTGTGTTCTGAACTTTTTACATGAAAGCACACATAAAATAAATAATGAGGATAAAATTCAAGTATTTCATGAAGTAAAGATAAAAAAACTATTCTAAGTGAGAATTTAGGGAAAGATTTGTGTGATAACTTGTTATAACATGAGATTAAAGATAGTGGTGGGGATAATGAAACTCAGAATCTTCTAGATGAATTCCAGAGTTCTTTGTTTAATGAATCTTAAGCTTGAAGATGAATTCTTCTAATTAAATATTAAAAGCAAGAATAATGACAAAGAATATGTAAAAGAAATTAAAAATAAAGAAGCTCATCATTATAAAGTTTACAAAATAAAAAGGCTAAATAATATAAGAAGATAAAAAAGATAAAATAATTTAATATTATCCTGAGTTTGAATTAATTATTTACTTTTGACTGATCATCACATTCCAGTACCAATGTTGGATTGGCAAAAAGAAAATAAAAAATCCATTCAAGAATTAAGAGAATATTAGATGTTTAGGTCATCCCAAATGATATCTCTACCAGTAAAGAATAACCTGGAGAGAAGTAAAGTTTGATTTTAGTAAAATAAAGCATAGCTTATTCTCTGTAAACCCTAAATCTATTTAAAAAATAAATGATTTAAGAAAAAAATATTTGTAATGTGTTAATATTTAAATATACAACAATACAGAAAATGTCAATTAAAATAATCAAAAGGAGAAATTACCAACTTGCTAGACAGAAAGAGTGACTTTTATTGATAATATTGATAAAAAGAAATAGATTTATTTCTGTCAAAAATGTGGAAAAGCACATTTCTATTAAAATTTATTTAGACGCATTCAATTTGTAGTGATGCATTAGGATTTGGTCATGTGCATGAGTCACTATGCTGCTATGTGTCATTTTGATTGTATATTTCTCAGGCACTAATGCAATACATTTTCTTCAAGTAATTTATTTACCCACTTATAAGGCTCAGAGAAATCAAAGTGTGGTTTGAATGTTTTCTGAATTCATCAGTCTTTAATACTTAAAATGAGGTAAGACTTAATTTTCAAAAAATGTGTTTATCAGCTTCTAAGAGTCAAAAGGTAACCAGGCTTCATATGTTGTTATTATATTTGATTGTTGATGTGTTTGGCATAGCTTAATAGAATTCAAACTGAGATAATTCTTCAAGTATAGATTTATGCTTTATTTTATATCATAATGTTATATGGTTGGATTTTTTATAAATACTAGAATTGAAATCCTATCCAGTTTTTTACAGTTAAGATTAATCAAATCTCTGAATAATGAAGTTATGGGCATATCTATTTTGTTTATCCATGTCTTGTTGTACTGGTAAAGCATTATTTATAAAAATGACAGAAATGCAAAAATAGTTAAAAAAACTAAAGTTCAATTTTGCAATGGACATTATAATAAGAAATGAAAAGTTATACTCTCCCATAGTCTCATTTTAAAGGAAAGAGTTTATAATAGAACAAATTCAATAACAGCTCGAATGAGTCACATTACAAAGCTGCATTGTAAAAAAAAAATGTATAAATTGCTATGTATATGTGTGCTCTGGATATAACATTTGCATCATTTAATTACATTGGTTTAAGCAAATAAAAGAAAAAAAATAATCTATAGATTTTTATATATTATTACAAATTTTTTAAATAAGATGTACTATAAAAAATGAAAAAAAAAAAAGAGTTCAAATCCTACTATATAATGAAAGAAAGAAAAATGATTTGGTGCCTACTGAATTTGAATTATGTAGTTTATAAAAATATAAATTATTCTGTGCTTTTTCCTGATTTTCCTTCTGAATGGGATTTTAAATAAATAATTTGTTTATTCTTATAGCAAATTGAATGGAAATCTAACTATGTTATTAGAAATTATGGGTTACTAAAATTAAAAAAGTTATTGAGATCAGTATTTAAAAGTCTGTAAAAAGACTTTTTTTTCTATTGCTAATATATATATATTTCTTTTCTTTAATCATTTATAAAATAAATAATCTTAAAAAATATGTTGTAACATGAATAAGTAGTAAAATGTTGTGAGATAAAACTGTTAAAGCAATTTGGAAAACGTTTAGCATTGAACAGCAATATGTACTTACACAAATATAATATTTTTTTCTTTTTTATTAGTATACCATTCTTCACAATATCTTCTAGATACATAAGTAAGAAATTTATACAACATATGCAATCATACCACTGATAATTTATAATCAAATATCTTAATATTCATTCATTTATTAAACTATATTTATATATATTATTTATTTATTATATTTAAATTATAAATACATTTTTATTTCATTAATTAAAGCTGAATTTCACAATTATTTATAGTATATTGATTGCATTATACTTTAATATCAACTTAAAGTCTACATATTTTTATATTAAATATTCAACTAGACAAAATATTGAATAAATATTTACATATTTTAATAATTTATTGTATTATTTTAGTATTTCCTCATTTATATTTTATTAATTATAATTAATGAATAATTATTAAAAGTTAAACTAATGTTTTATTAAACACTAATTGATTACATTCATATAATTATTTTATAGTAAACTGAAATAAACAGGCTCTCAATTTTATTTGTACATTTATAATTTATATTTATTTAATCATTAGTGTATAGATACCTCATGCTAGTACAATTTGGTATCCCAAATGGCTTTTGAAATAATCATTTGTTTAATTTTGTATATTTTAAACTGGCTTGTCAAATTCATGAATCTGATAATATAAACTTTATTTATATTGTGTCAAATATCAATGCATTTAAATTAGGAAGATAATTGTCTGACTATAATTTATGTTATTGTATACATAAACCTATTTTTTGATTGTTGCAGTATATGCTACTTTAATTTTAGTACATTTTAATAAATTAAATTTGGTAATATATTGTAACAATCAAAAGTAAGTTTACATAAAACATAAATTCCGAATAAATAATAATGCTTGTAAATTGTATTGGATAATTAAAACATCCGTTTAGTGACAAAAATATTGCTTTTGTCTGTTGATTAATCCGAAACCACGCAGATATAAATATATTTTACGAAACTGATTTCATTAAAATATTAAATAAATATATTATGTACACATATTGACGTTCGAATGAAATTTTATATTAAAGTATTTGCAACTTTATATAAAAAAATTAAATGCTTCGTTTTTTTTTTTTTTTTTTGCGATGCAATAATTAAAATTAAATTTTAACTCTTTGGTTGTTAATTATAATACATGAGTAAGCTTGAGACGTTCACTAATCTGTAATCAAGTTTCTTCTGTCATTTCAACAGCATTTTCTCAAAAGTGCTTCTTTATAAACTTGATTTCCTTCTTTTGGCCTTACAACTCAACGCAATTAAAAGAAGAGGAACAGAATGTTGAAGATCAGGAAGTTCTGTCACATCGATATTTGCTTCTTATTACGACTGTTAGAAAAATCAATATTATTTTAATTACAAAATATCATACAAAAGCAGAATTTAAAGCTTTATAAACAAACTAGATAAGAAATAAAAATATTAAGAAGTTTCGTGTCATATTAAAAAGAAAAAAAAGTTATAAATTTAATTAAAACGTAAAGAATTCCCCCATGAATATTTATGATATATATTTAATATTTGAAATACAGGCATACTTTTTATTCCTGGAGTTTAATTGTAATTATAGGAGATTTGCACCCAGACTTGCATGCTTCCTTCAGCTATCTATTTTATCTCATACCATAGATAGAAATGACCACACACGCGTGAAAAAAAAAAATAATCATCAATATACGTATTTTGTGCTGAACTAGCACTCATCAGTTGGTCCCGATTATCATCTCCCATACATTAAAATTTAAAAATTAGCTATTTTAATATAAACCGAGCACTGATTATATATAAGTGAAGGAGATGATCATCTGGACCCATTGATGTGAACCGTATTAAAATACGTATGGTTCATGAGTATATCGGCATTTAATAATATTTTAAAATAAAATCTGAAAGTAAAATTTAAAAAATCGGCAATGGACGAAAGTTTTTTTTTTAGTTAGTATAATTTATTTATTTTCAAATACTTGCAATGAAACGTATCTGTTTAATATTATCTGTTTAATTAAAAATAAATGTGAAAAATGGGATGCCGATTATTTATCCAGATAAACAAAAAATTACAAATGCAATAGATTATTATCTTAAAAAGTTTTATCACTAATTAAAGATGGCTGAAGCAATTTATAAGAAAAGAAAACTTTTGAACTAAAAAGAAAAATAAATGTATAAAATTATCACCTTACACATACTGATAATAATATGTGCAGAAGCTTCAAAACTGGATCTAGAGTATAAAAAGAAGAATACAATTTTGATCTGGGTATTGTTGTCTTGCTCTTTTCGATAGAGGTTCTCATGAGACCCCTGGGTAGTAAAATGTGTCTGCCCAGTAATACTACTCACCTGCTGAATGAAGTCTTCATGCAGGAATTGGAATGAAACACTGCAGACACTTTCTTTCATAGTGAAGAGGTCATCCAAAAAAGCTTCCAAGTACAGCCTTAAAACAGATTAGGAACATGAAAGTGCCAACAAAAGAAATCAGTTAACTTCCAATGAGTTTGAGATTCCAAACATGTATACTTCAAAAAACAAACTTACCAGTTACTCATTCCCTATTTGTGACTAAATTAAATGTTTGCAAACTAACATAAGTTATAAGCTTATAATATACCACCAATAGAGACTTTTGCAGATTTATTATTCAAAGAACTTTCTAGAAGAAATCTAAGAAGAGTGTAATAATAATTATTTTAATTATTTAATATTATTATCTATCTGGATTGTGCTTTCCAATTTTATTTAATAATGTATCTTTTAAAATTTGTTATAATAAAACATTTACCTTTAATATCAACTTTTCATTGTGCATTATTAATGATAGTTTATTAGATTTATTGTGAGTTAATTGCATGAGAAATGTATAAATTACCTTTGCCAATATACTTGTTAAGTAGTTAAGCCCGGAAAAATATTATAATGTGAATTGACAAGAAACTTAATCCCGAACTTAGTTTTAGTTATTAATTATGAATTGACGATTTCTTGTATAGAATTCTGGCACCCTTGTCTTACTAAATAAAAAGATGATTCAGCCAGCAATTTAAATCGTGATAATTATTAGGCTTGTTAATCAGAAAATATAGCTATATTCTTGAGATATCCAGACTCATAAATGATCGGAATATATTTTCTTTTTCATAGCTTGATTAATTTGTACATTTTAGTGCGTAAAAAAGGACCTAAATTAAACGCTGAACATTAAAAGAGATCATGCATGAATGGTATAGATGAGTGCTGGTTCAGCACAAAATATGCATAATGGTGATCATTTATCTTTTTCACATGTGTGTGGTCATGTGTAATGGTCCTACAAGATAGAAAAAATAGCTGAAGGGACCTTCAAAGTCTGTGTACAAATCCCCTATAATTACAAATAATCTCCAGGTATATAAAGTATGCCTAAGTTTCAAATATTATATATATATATATATATATATATATATATATATATATATATATATATATATATATATATATATATATATATATATATATATATATATATATATATATATCATAAGCAGTTTTGGGAAAAATTGTTTATAAATATTTTATAGATATTCAATAAATATTATAGGAGATTTGAACACAGACTTTCATGCTCTCTTCAGTTATCCACTCTATCTTTTCTCACTGATACACATGATCAACATATGTGAAAAAGATAAATGATCACCAATATATGTATTTCATGCTAAACCAGCACTCATCAGTTGATCCAGATCATCATCTCCACACACTATAGTTTGAAAATTTGCTATCTTAATATAAACTGAACACTGATTACATATGTGTGTGGAGGTAATGATCTGGACCAACTGATGAGTGATAGTTTAGCATAAGTACATCTATTGGCGATCTTTTATCTATTTTAAATGTGTGTGGTCAGGTATATTGGTGATATGAGGTAGAATGAATAGATGAAGGGAGCTTAAAAGTCTGTCTTAAAATCCTCTATAATATATATATATATATATATATATATATTATAGAGGCTTATATATATATATATATATATATATATATATTAAGCACTACATGGTATTTGAATACCATCCAACACACTGGGCAGCCATTTTTAACATTCTACCCACAATCTTTTTCAAAAAATTTAGTGTGTATAAGTAGTTATTACCCTAAGCTTCGAGCACGTATATTTATGAGCAAAGGCCGAAGCCCCTCTCAAGCACCAATCTTATCCATTTAATAAGAATTATACATCTCAAAAGCGCAAACAAAAGTTCCAATGGATACTCTTTGGGTATTTTATCCTAACTAGCTCAATCTCGAGGGTCTGGGAAAACAATGTTTATCGGGAGAACAAAGCTATGGAGGATCTCATTAAGAGACGCCTTCTATCTCTAACAATAATTTCTATCTAAATCCAATCCTATTACAATAGCCCATCATTTAACAGAAATCCAGAATGTAAATAATATATATAAGTGGTAATTAATTCTAAGATTTATTAGCATGCGCACACATATATTAATATCTTAAACATATAAATCATTTATTCCGTTACATATACATATATAATTCATACACATATTAATGAAAGCGTGTGATTACACATCAGACTTGCATTTTTTTAAACAATTTAATAAATTATTAATTTACTTTATTTTAATTGGAATAACACATGTTTCTTTAGCCATTATTAAATGTTCATTTAAGGCAGATTAAGAAAAGATCAAAGTTACCTCTTAAGAGCGAATGTTCATGTGGCTGAGGCTAATAATCTGTAAGCTTACAGCGTAGAGAAGATGTTGGTTTTAACAAAAAGTCGCTGATCCGAACAATGATGATAAGCTCTGAAATATTCTGACCAAAACAATCCCTATTAGAATTTAAGTAGATGAGTTTGGCTTGATTGTGAGAGGCTCTGGTTGTTAGAGTTCCGTAGCCATTACGCTTGGTTGTCTAAACGGCAAATCCATAAATAAAGTTCAGGTGGGTTCCACAATATCTGTCCATTAAGCAGTCTGATGAACCTAGACAATTATTCTACCCCCTCATATAGATGGAATACATTATGAATAAAAATTTAATTAATAATTAGGTTGATCAGTTTATACATCGTTCTCTGCTTTTCTATATCACTTCACTGCTTTTCTAAAATTTAATCACTACTAAATCACTGAGAACAAATATAGTTCTATTAATTAGTGCTCTTTAACTTCACTTTTCCTTACTATTCTTACGCCGATGGTCTGATCTCAAGAATGCTTTTTCTTTCATTGTTTTAAAAATACGCTCGACCAGTTCTAAAAATTCCAGTGGACAGTCATTAACTGGAACTGCCCGTGGCACAACTTTCCATTATATTGATTATTTTCCAGCCTTATATGTTTAATAGGTTTTGATTAAGAAACACATGTTATCACTGGCATTTAAATCTATCTTACAATATTAATAAACAAAATATCTATTTAAAACACAAATAAATAAAAAAATATAACGCAACTCCATATATAATCGCATCTCTACATTCTCACATATAAATATATTAGTAATTTTCACCCATTATATTAACACATACAGCAAATATATATACATTCATACCTTTAATTGATTAACATACTCATTCATACTCTTGTGTAACAGGGTTCGAATGACTATTGTAAATTTTTACCGCTTCGACCTATTTACTTCGCAACAACACTGCCAATTAAACCCGTATTCAAACCCAGCTACTGTTACAATATATATATATATTAACTTAAATAAATGGATCAAAAGAATTATTGTAACATAAATAAAGGTGGATCATATGAAGATTCTACATAACATAAATAAAGATAAACAAGTTTCAAATATAAATATTACCATTTTATACCTGGATAGTAGCTATAATAGTAAATAAATATTGAAATGATGAATAGGAATAAATTAAACATATTTCTATAATTAGATTTCTAAAGATATCAATAATTAGAGATAATAATGCCTGGAGACTAGTCATTTAAGGTGTCTGGCCTATTTCAAATTCTGGTTAGGCAGGCATTGTATCATCAATAAACAAGTAGATCAAACTATAAGCAATTATTATTCAGAACAAACTATTATAACTCAGGTATATGGAAATCAAGTGAGTGAGTACACTGGTAACTCAATCAAATATCTCTCAATATATCCAACTGTAGATTTTACTCACTCTTATCTCTTGTTTGGATCTCAAGTGCATATCCATGTGAACAACAAGTGAATATGGTCTATCAGGGCGCGACTAGGTTAGCTGGAGCTAGACAAAGTTATATTTATACCTTTTTCACATGTACTGCATTTGAATCCCTTTTTGGTACTTTATTTCTAATAAAAATGGAAGATTTTGCTTTTAAACCCATATCACTGTATGCAATAAATTTAGCTAAACATATTTCATCTTTAAACTAAAGTGGAGTATATAAAATTCATTAGCCAGAAATCATTTCTTAGATATTAACATAATAAATGTGTTTCAATATTTTTTTTTTATAAGTTTTGCTAGCTCAGATCATACTATTAATTTCGGATGGCAATTCACTCATCCTTGCATGATATAGATGATGGAATGGTGGTTATAATAATAATAAGAAATCGATATTTATTTATGGCCTTTAAACATTTAAACAGCTCATTAATTAAAACATGATGATGATGATGATGATAATGATAACGATAATGGTTTAAACCACAGCTTTAGGACTAAGCCTAATCATAAAATTTATTTTCAGAAATTAATAATTAGTGGCTAATCTTAGTATATCTAATTGGAACTTAAATAGCTAATATTCACCTTGATGATGAATGATCATAACTAATAAAAATATATATACTCTTAATGAAATATATACGCCTCTGTTTAATAAAACAAATTAACATTTATTACTGCATTTCTAATGTATACATAAAAATTTCTATATCTACATGAAAATTGATATGAACAATAACAACAATAATCATAATCGACTGTTTTAAAATCATAACATTAATTTTAAATTCTTCCCCCTTTCCCATCAAATGTATTTCAAATTGGATACTAAGTTTGCCAAGTTTTCAATTCACAAGAAAATATTTTATTAAAAAAAATACTCTTTTTTTCCTCTCTTCTTTTTTGCACACATACTTTTATAATCTAACATGTAAAGCAGAATGATAAAAAAAACAATGTTAGTAGAAGTAAAAGAGCAAGATTTCCAGAACAAGTTTTAAATTATTTTTCTCCCTCTTCCTTCTACCCTCTGAAATGCTATGTTTTAACTTAAAACACAATACTTTAATATTCTTAATATTGCATATTGTTCTACATTCACACACAATTACATATATGCAACAAGTATTATATTATTATGTATGTGCGTGTTTTCTCCCATAATAACAAAAATATTATTTAAAACAAAATAATAATAATAAAAAAATGTTACATATTAATAATATTTCATAACTTTAGGTTAATAGACAATCATAATTTTAGTACATATAACATCATTAATGAAGCTTATGTTTATCATTATTAAGAAATTCTTGGTTTCAATTGATCTTGGTTGTTTTAAAAGTTCTTTAAACAAAAATATACCACTCTGTTGCTAAAATTTTACTAAGTCTCTGATATCATAAAGAAAATATATAAAAGAAAAATTTATATTACCAGTTCTATTCTTTGTAGCAACTTCCAATGAGTCAAATTTATCTTGTTCAATGTCTATACTTTTGCAGCTACCCTTTCCATTTTTTTTGGAACAATCTCTTTCTTGAGGTGTATAATTATTTGATGGTGATGATTCTATCAAGGTTATTTGCTTTAGTGGACAATTTGGAAATCATTATATTAATTTTTCTTCCCTTCCTGTCAAGCATGATCCTTTAGTGGATGAAGTACAGCAGTTGTTTTTACATTTATAATTTTTCTTGGGTTTAAACTCAGTTACTGGAACAATTAATTGGACTTGATGATTTAATATTTATTAATAGATTACTCTTTTTCCTGATCGCCTTCAAATGCAGGTGAATGTTTTTTTCTTTCTATTTAAAAACATCTTATTTCTCTCGGTCAGTTGAAAGGTGTAGAATATTATTTTCCAGACAAGACATCTTTTCTTTCCTATATGATATGCTGGTTCCAAGGTGGCCTGGAAAAAGCCCTACAATGAGATATATATATATTTTCTAGCCCAACATCCTTATATTTTTAACCTTCAAAACTTTATATAAAAAAAATGATTTAAAAAAGGATATCGGGTTGAATTAAAAATCCTTGTCTTTTCTAGTTTCAATATTTTAAGTCTCTATAATATCAACTGATTTTCCAGACTGCTTTTATATCCGATTTTTTTTCTATTTTTGACCACCTCTTTTAATTAGATTTATAACTTATTCTCAACCAAATTGTTTTTTAGCTGGATAGTATGAAAAATCTCACTATCCTGATTTTTAGACAAACTTTTGTTTTGAAGGAAAAAATAGTCTTAATCCTTTTTTACACCTATGTAACATCTCAAATTTGAGCTTTTTTCTTTTGATCTTAGGATGAGACACTTTTAAAATTAGACTTCTCACATCGTCTCTAAGTTTTAACAGAAAGACAACCCTTATAATACAAAATTGTTGAGTAAAAAATAATAATTTAACAGATTTTTTTCTTTTTCTTTTAATATTTAATAAAAAAAAATGTAGTTTATGTATGCAATGTACACACACACACATTCAAATTATTTATAAAACAGGCCTATAAACCAATCTAAATGCTTTTAAGAAATTATGATTTTAATATCTACATTAAACTCTTACAATTTTTAAACCCCAAACTACAACTTTTAAGCCCCAAATTATAAACATAGACAAAGAACAAAAATAGAAATAGAATAATAAAATAGAAATAGAATAAAACATTACAATTTAGCAAATGTAGGTTAGCCTTGAAGAGAGTTTAACATTTGAAATATATAAGGACAATTAAATAGCTTACACACACACTGCCTATACATATGTATTATTACTTTACTTTTTAACAAAAAAAAATTGAATATTTAAATGTGTATTACTCTTTTGAGTTTTCTATCAACACACAAACAAATAAAGAATATAACTGTTGTCCCACTCTCTTTCTGAATTAAGCTTTTAGAACTGGGTTGTTTAAACTTGGGTGCCCTACAGCTTCCTTTACTATATAAAAATGTGATGATGATTTTTGTTCCACATTTTCTTTCATGCACATTACTACAAATTTAGCTGACTAAATTGTAATGGCACTATATATATATATATATATATATATATATATATATATATATATATATATATATATATATATATATATATATATATATATATATATATATATATATATATATTCAAATTATATATAAATACTATAAACAATGCTTAGAATGCAATACTTTTTTTAATCATTGACCTTCAAAAAATATATAATGATAAATTAAAGTTAATAATGGTAATTATTATAAAAATAAAATTAATGGGTAGACGGTGGGCAAAATTATTCATAACATACTAGTTGCAACTTAAGGTTTGTTATCTATAATAGTAAGTAGTACTGTCACAATTTACTATTCAATGTGGTGGTGTTTATTACAGCATCAAGTTGCTATTTAATAATTCTTATTATAAAATGTCATGTACAAATATACAATCAAGCTGGAAATATAGATTTCATTTTTTCATAATCCTTATATAAACATCAACTTTAAACTTATTATTATTGAATATTAAAAGGAATATAGAAATCACAAAGCCATAGTAATTTAGTCAAGTGCTACAATAAAATTAAAATTAAATTAATATTAAGAGTACTGTTATTTTTTAATATATATATATATATATATACAATATTTTACAAAAAATACAGAGTTGGTGATACTATGTATAAAATTTTAAATGTAACTTCAACTAATTTCAATATAAATATTATATGTTGTCACATTGTTGTTGAGTCTTGGATTTATCGCTTATGTTATTTTTTTTTGATATGTCTGATGGCTTGTGTTTAGAGTTGATGTACTTTTAATTGTATATATTGTAACAGAACATGATTCTATCTCATATGAAAATAGGTTAACTAGGTTATCACAGTAAATAAAAGTCTATCGTTGTTCCTAGTGCTTATATACCTACCATACATTTTAATTTCATTCTTAGAAGAGGAGAGGTTAGTGATCAAATAAATATCACAATATATACAAATTCAACTCCTCCTTACCCTCTTTCTTTTCCGTTATTCTCAAGTTTCAAATGCATGGAGACATTACATGAACATCTAGTTCAGAGTATTTTCATATCATAAAATACAGGTAGGCATAAACAAATGTAGAAGTTACAGGTAGATGTGAATATATAAAAACATATATAAATGTGCAAATATATCTGTAAGTATGCAAGAAAATATGACCAATTGAAAAATGTATTTAGAAAATTACATTGAAAATCTTTAATTTAAACACTTGTATATATTTAACAACTATATTTACAATAGGCAACATTTTTAATAAAAAACATTTATAATAAAATATGAAACATTTAATTCGACATCTGTGGTTACTCTTTGCTTGTAATTAATTCCAGTTATTATTCCAAACCCTTATCACCTACAAAGCATAGCTATTTAATGTCCACATAGTCATTTAATGTCCATGTCAATGTAAATAAAATTTATATTAGGTTTATGACTATCTCAATCATCCTTGTTTACAATATTATTATTATATACTATATTATTATTTGAAAATCATAATTCATTTTACTTTCATTACTTGATATATTAACTTCCTATCCGTCAATGTGATGATATGGGATCTCCCTGTTATATACTGTAATTAACATACAGAGAAGAAAGACCATTTATAATGGAAATAGTTAGTTAAGTACACAAAAAACATTTAACACAAATATTAGTACTGTACTGGCTGGTTTGCATGATCACACAACTCTATCAAAAATCAGAACACAAATACCTAGTGTCCAATCATGCATGAGATACATGTCAGGAACACTCTTGAACTCTGCCCTGTATGACCAGCTTCCAGATTCAATTACTTATGAGCAGCAACTCAAATGATACTAGATTATTTAATATATATATATATATATATATATATATATATATATATATATATATATATATATATATATATATATATATATATATATATAATATATATATATATATATATATATAACATTAGTAGGATCTTATATCTTACCAAATCACAACATTAATAATTTAATAAAAATATCTTAAAATTAACTAAATCAATTAAACAAACAAATTGCAATGATCAGAGATGTTTATTTTATATTATATTTAATAATAAAGATAAATAGAAAATCAGAAATTTATATATTGAATTATATTAGGTAATTAGCCTCATATTACAGGTAAGTTGTGTTGTGCTTCTTTTGCACTTTAACATGGGTATTTACATATAAGTTTATAGATTATTACTTTTGATGTGGTGTTATAATATTGCAATAAATAATATAGCATGATAGTGTAGTATACAGTTATAACAATTCACCTGAATTACAAGTGAGAAACACAACCTTGACTGATTTCAGAATGATTTACATAATTGTCACTTAACTAACTGACCAAATTATCATAAATTTATTGAGTATGGAAAATATATGCAATGAAGATTTATTTACTTTATTTGAATGATCGCATATGTGGGAGTATTTCTATAAATAAATATCTCTCGAGTCATTAAGCAACACATCAAAATAAAAGTAAATAATATATGAACGACATTTAATCAGACCACAACATCACATCTACAGATATTTATAGGCTTAAGCTTTTAAACAAGGAATATAACATAATTAAGTATTGCAGTGCTAACTTAATGGCCAAGTAAGATTTTTGGATCCGTTTCTTGGAAATAAAGTGCTTTATTATTTTGAAATAAGAATATGCTGAGTTGCCACACCCACATTTCATGGAATCGGTTTCTTAAAATTGGGGTCTCGGATAGAATTGCTATGGGCTAAACTTTGCTGTAATTATTTCACATAGAGCTATCATTGCACAAGTAGATAGCCCATGGTCATTCATCACCCTATTTACAACCTAAAATGAAGATGAGATGAAACAGGCATTCCAATGCACATCTCTAGATAAAGCTTGATTATGAAAAATAAGAGCCTATTCTACCATCACTTAGGATAGACTAATAACTAGTCAAGATATAATAATTAAGCTTATTACTTATGACAATAATATCAAATTTGATAGTATGATTGATTTGCTAAGTGTAGATTAAGAGGCATCATCAGAGAGTTATATTTAAACTTAATAGAAACTAACATTCTACTCCCCCCCTCCCTTTTTTTAATTTCATTTTTTCACTAAAAACTCCACATACATTTGACTTCAATACATTTTACAGCCTAAGGTGTGCTGTTGAAAGTTCCTTGGGAGTAATTAAATGTGATTCAAAGGTTGTAAACGATTTAGTTAAAAAAAGTAAAGGAAGATAATTTTAAATTTGCAATAAATAATAATTGCAACAAACAAATTTCTTAATTTAAGAAATTTGTTCTGAAAATAATCTTGTTTGTATAAAAGAGGATAAAGGTTTACGGATGTGCTTGTTACTAAAATCAGATTATGAAAATAAAGTTAGTACTCAAATGAGTATTCTTAATTTTATAAAGGTTAATAAGGTAAATATTGAAAGTTTATGTGTTCAATTTGTTAATAACATTTTAAAAAAAGCCAAAAATAATGTAATTGATAATAGTACTTATTATAGGATTTATCCCTTGGCTGCAGTATGTCCTAGAATATTTTCAAATATAAAATTGCATAAAGAAAAAGAACCATTATGATTAATGATTGATTTTGGGGGTGCATTTTATTATGAAACATGTAAATTAATTGAGAAAATGTTGCAGGAAATTCTTGGTTTTGGTTTGTATACAATACATTCATCATTTGATTTCGTTGGTAAAATTAATAATGTTGTTATTGATAATTATGATGTAATTTGTACATTTGATGTCAGTGAAATGTACGGATCAATTGACAGAATGTCTTCTATTGAAATAATTAATAAGGCATTAAAGTTAAAAAATGTTAACGTTAAAATAATAAAATTTATTGTTGAAACTTTAAACTTTATTGATAGAAACATTTATGCAATTTTTAAGCACGAATTTTATAAAATGAATAATGGGTGGCCTATGGGACTTCCTACAGTTGCCCAAATATGTAATTTTGTTATATCTACATATGAAGAAAATATTTTAAAAAAGGATCATTATCAGAAAGATATTATTTTATACAGTCGATATGTTGATGATGTTTTTGTTTGTGGAAAGCCAAATGCTATTAATGATTTGTTTAATGAATTAAATAATATAAAGGGCTTAAAGTGGATTAAAACAGATGAAAATTCAATGAGTGTTCAATTTTTAGATCTTAAGATTACTAGAAATAAGGATAAACTGGATTACTATATGACTCTTAAACCAATAGCAAAAAGAGGATATATTCCATATAAATCAAAAGTGCCAATGTCACATAAAATGGCAGGTTTGAAATCCTTTTTATTTAGAAATGATAACCTTTGTAAATATGCATCAGATAAAACTAAAAATATAGAAATTTATTGTAATGAGTTGTTAAATGTTGGATACAATTATGAGTCTGTTTATTATACAGTTAAAAATTTTACTTCCAAATATAAAAATATTAATAATAATGTTAATTTTTCTGGTAAAAAACTTTGGATATCAATACCATATATTTCAAATCAACAGGCAAGTTTCATTAAGAAAATTTATAAAGGAATATGTGATATTGCATTTTATGCACCACCTACATTAAATAAATTAATAAACAATTCAAAAGATAAAATTTTATTGACAAATAAAAATTGTATCATTTACAAATGGACATGTAGGTGTGGCAATGGATATATAGGTGAATCGAGGTGCACATTGGAAAAAAGAACAAAAGAGCACTTATTGTTATTTAAAAGGGTTCAAAATACAAAACAAAATTTTAAAAATAGTGATAATTTATCAGCTTCTGTTTTTTATGACCATAATAAATCATGTATATATGGTTTTGATTTTGATTATAATAATGTAAAAATATTGGAAACTGAAAGAAATAATAATAAAAGAAAAATTAAAGAGGCGATGTTAATATATAAACACAAGCAGAATTTAATTAATAGGCAAGCAGCAAACGTTAAGATCACAGAATTATGGGAAAGTTGACATGGAATTATGGGAAAGCTGACATTTTAAAAGTGATAGTTGACAAAGCTACAAGGTAGTTGAAAGCACTTCTAAGTTATGGTTATACATATAATTTTTATAAACTTTTAATTATTGTATTTTCAAATATTTATTTATAAATTTACGTATAGTATTTTTAAAAAATACAGACATCGATTTGTAATATATATATATATATATATATATTGTAATGGGCACATACATACATTACATTTTTTATTATTAAACATGAAAAAAATAAAAGTTCGCAAATAAAACTTTTTTTTTTTTAAGAATTAAAAATTGAAAATTAAAATTCTATACTAAACTCATATATATATATATATATATATATATAATTGCACAGATGAAAAAAAATTATTAAAATAAAACTTTATTAAAAATAGAAAAAGTATTTTAAAAGCAAAAACTTAAAAAGATTTAGAGATAAAAATATAATTTTAAGTTTGGAAAACAAATTAATTAATGTTATTGAAAAATGAAAATGATTATTTTAATTAGTCAAAGTGAACTAGCCCTTGGGCATTTTAAATGTATAAGCATTGGTCAGATAAGAAAACAATAGAAACTAATGGCAAATGAAAGAGATCCATCGAGAAATCGGACCTCAATGGAAGGATCATCATCATCGATGATGTAATGTCCATTGGATCCTAAAGTTACATATAAAAAAAGTTTGATAAAATGTTTAGTGAGTGAAGAAAATTTAAGAGAAGACTGAGATGTGTTAAGTCAGAGAGTCGGAGGTGAAGGGATTGAAAGATGCACTTTCAATTCCTTCAGTTGTTATAAAAAAAAGGAAAATGAAACACTGCTTTTTCTATATTGAGGACCACAGAATCATCGAGAGATTTTAACACTGGATTCCAAATGGCAAGCAACAGATAACTAATGAACATTTTTAAAACCGTAAGCACATTATGAACTTAAATGAATATTAATTTGAAAACACTAAGAACTTTAAAATATAAACTTTCCCAGTATTTAAAAAAAAATAGAAATAGAATCCTATCTGACCAAACTAAATTCCTTATTAATTCTTTTTATTGATGTATTTTTTTTAATCATTTTCATATTTATTTTTTTTTTTTGGTTCTTCTAAGTTTTATTTATGATTTTTGTTTTTCACTAATTTAATATTATATAAATGTTAAACTTAAGTCGGGCATGAATGGCTGTATAGATTTGTAAAGTTATATTAGGGGAGGGTAATCTTAGGTTATTTGGTTCATTGTTAAATTAGGTCAATGGATTGGATATATTGGTGTAATTAGTAGGTGTAGTACGAGATTCGCTACAGGCAGAATCGCTTTATATGCCACACACTTTCTTTTTAGCCTATAAAATGCGATTCGTAAGTCAGCAAAATAACCACAGTCCTTTCCTATAGAGTTTTTTTATTGCTCTTCTTGTCAGATAGATGTAGTATTTCTATCTGATGAGAGGAAATTTCTTCTCTTAACTTTTTGTGCTGCCGTATTCGTATTACATTGAATGCATCAATATATCAGATGAATTGACAGTGGTTTGACTGTGAACTTTTGGCCTAAGGTTAAATAAGGATAGAATATTTTCTTTCAAATGCAAATCTATGTAGTCTATTCATACTCGACACTCTAAATAAAATGCATTAAATTTAAGTTGGGTATGGCGTTGCATGGATTCATTATCGGTTAATTATGTTTTTGGTTTTCATATTTGATCAAAATATATAGACATTCGGTAAATAATGATACCTTATGGTGAGTATCTAAAATGTATTTATTCAGATGTCTTTTAAGTTATTGGTGTCAATGCGGTATCTTATGATGAATGCCATTGGGTTTCTTGTATTGCCTCTGCAATTGACGGTATCAATGATTTTGTATTTTGATCGTTTATGTTTATTTTGAAATGTTTTTAACCGAGTAATCTATGTTAGCGATCTATACTCAACATTTTAAAACAAACTTTTATAAACCCATCTGTGCGAACTTATAAAAATTAAAATGTAAATTAAAATCAAAGTTAAAAATGTAAGTTAAAATTTAAAATGTAAACTGATACTAAAACAATTTTAAATTATATATGTGCATAAATAAATGTTTGTGTGTATAATTACTGGCAATGGCTTTTTTATTCTTTTTTATATTCTTAGATAAGAATTTATTATAAAATATAAATCTCTGCTGTTCCACTGAGCTAGTGACAATGGGCTAATGACCGGAAACAAAATATATAAAATAAAAAAATTAAAATTTTTTTTTGACTTGTGTATCTGCCTACTTTATAAATTTTCTAGGTTCAAATGCCTAGATGGCATCCTGTAGTGTAGATTATGTTAAGTCCCCATTCTCCAGATCATTATAATATATATATATATATATATAACTGAATATTTGTAAATACATTAACTAAATAATTAAATATTTTATCCTAAGTAGATAAAATTTTTAATTATTTAGTTACCGTATTTACAAATATTCAGTTATATAATTACGCATATTGCTTTAAAAATACAGACATTGAATAATAATATTATATATATATATGTTTGACTGGGTGAGGATCAAGAAGCATAAAAGAAATATATATATAATTAATATATTTGTTTTAAAATTAATATTGCACTAGTAAATAGATTAAAATTTGTATAACTCATACTAATCAAGGGTGGAACTTTATTTTCCCCTATGTTGTTTATGCAAAAAGTATAATGGATAAAGCAAAAACATTTTAAAATCTTCTCCCAACCTAGAAAGTGTCTGTAGTTTTTAAAGTAAAAACAAAATAATTAATGAATTGGCACTGTTTTAATAACAAGAAGCTAAAATGAAATAATTATACTTGCAAGATGCAGGATTTATTGACATATCATATTAGATTTTAAAATATATATCAGACATAAAATATTAAGAAAAGAGTTGCCACATCAAATTAAATTTAAATTAAATTATGAGGCTAATATAAAATATTTGTAAAGTGAAATAGAGTCACATTAAAAGATTACATATTCTTTAAAGATTTATAAAATTAATGAGGAAAAACAGGTTACATAATTTATAAGATGTTAAATATTAGATTCTTTAATATTTAAAAATTGCTGGAGAGAAAATTAAAGAGACTATGAGAGTAGCATTTTCAATGGTTTTACACAAGTTGTGAAGTCCATGTTTTACCATGGCTCATTTTGAGCATGAATGTCCTTCCAATCATTTTGAAAGCAGGTAATACATTTCCAGGTCAGTCTTTAAGGCATAGCATATCAGTTTATGGAGGTTTAATAGTAGAGTGGCATGCTGGCATGAGATGGTTCAGGAATGGTCAGGAAAAGGTGCATCTTTCCCTATTACTCAGCGGTTGTCATATTGAAATTTTGAGTTATGTGGATTTATTTGGCTGACGCCTTACAAATTTAGATACTCTCCTTGCTTGACTGAAATCAGGCCCTATTTATATGATTCCTGATTATCTAAAGAATGCTTTCATGCCCCATTACCTGAGGCTGTAAAAATGCTGCTATAGAAGCTTTTAGATGAGGAATTTACCTTTTGTTCTGAAGGTAGTACAAAACAATGCAATCAGGTTGATAAGTTTCTAAAATGATAGTTCCAAATCTATTTTCAGCTCAGAAATAGATTTTACTGAACAATAAATTTTTGTTAAGGAAATTGATTTGACTTTTTATAAGATTAATAATTTTAATAAAACTAATGAATTTTAGTTAAATATTTGGAATGTTTTTAGAACCTTCCAAGTCAATTGCAGCATCCTGATCACCATTACATAAATACATATTTTAATATAATGTTTGGAATATAATTTTAAATATATAGTTTAATGTAAAATACTTGAATATAATTATTAGTTTATACACAATCTCCCATTACCTTATATATATATATATATATATATATATATATATATATATATATATATATATATATGTCAAAGATGGCGCTATACCAAAACCGCCGAACAAGTGTAAGATTTGTTTTACATAAACGAAAAAAGAGTCAGAAATTAACTACCTCTTTCATTTGCTCACTCCCAGATCAGCTGATTTCAAGCTGGTTTGCTATCCTCAGTGGGAGATAGAGTATAGAAACTAGATCTAAAACACTGACTCTCAAGTGTTTATGCAAAACGTTTCTATCAGATTGCAAGCGTGAATTTTTCAGACCGGAAAAGTCTTCAAACCCAGCCTAGCAAGCTAGATATTTATATGGGTCTGATCTCAGTTCAGAATCACCATATAATCAAAGTCTCTGCAATATATATCATTGCAAGAAAACTCTAAAGGTACATTTATGAAAAAACAAATACAAGTTAATCACGTAACCTGCTATCACTTGTTATTTGGTATAGCGCCATCTTTTGGACATAAATAACAAGTGATAGCAGGTTACATGATTAACTTGTATTTGTTTTTTCATAAATGTACCTTTAGAGTTTTCTTGCAATGATATATATTGCAGAGACTTTGATTATATGGTGATTCTGAACTGAGATCAGACCCATATAAATATCTAGCTTGCTAGGCTGGGTTTGAAGACTTTTCCGGTCTGAAAAATTCACGCTTGCAATCTGATAGAAAAGTTTTGCATAAACACTTGAGAGTCAGTGTTTTAGATCTAGTTTCTATACTCTATCTCCCACTGAGGATAGCAAACCAGCTTGAAATCAGCTGATCTGGGAGTGAGCAAATGAAAGAGGTAGTTAATTTCTGACTCTTTTTTTGTTTATGTAAAACAAATCTTACACTTGTTCGGCGGTTTTGGTATAGCGCCATCTTTTGGACATAAATAACAAGTGATAGCAGGTTACGTGATTAACTTGTATTTGTTTTTTCATATATATATATATTATATTATATTATATATATAATTATTCAAAACAATACAATTTGAGTCTAGTTGACAACGACTACATAGATAGTTGAAAGTACTTCTATTAAATTGGTATATATTTGTTTAAAATATTGTTACTGTATTAATTATTGTATTGTTTTGAATAATTATATATATTTTATTATAATTGGAATACAGACATTGATTAATAATTTATATATATATATATATATATATATATATATATATATATATATATATATATATATATATATATTAAAGCAATGGATCTGTAGGCCAGATCTATGTTTCATGCCTTTCTGGATTACTAGACTAGGATCAAACCAGGTCCATGCATGTTACAATGTTTGTAAAAATTTCTGTCTGCCATTTTGTATACATTTAAATTTTAGGCCAGTAATTAAGTGATTAAAGTATTAATTTTCTATTAAAATGTTTTTATTATAAATATTAGAGGGGCTCAGATATGCGCGTATATATATATATATATATATATATATATATATATATATATATATACGCAAATGCATATAAATAGAATTACAGATGGAAACTTTTATAAAAATCAATATATAAATTTTTAATAGGATATTTTTTTAAGTATTTTATTCTGGAGATTTGCTTTCATGATAAACCTTAATAACATTCTGTAGCATCAAACAAAAAAAAATTCATTAACAAAATGGTAATGGATTTTCTAATTAAAGTAAAATTAAAATAAAAAAGATATTGAAATATAAATTCTTCAAATCTACATTTAATTAAAAATAGATTTGAAACAATTAAATCATTGGGTTTATCAGGAGAGTGGATCTCAGGAATACAATACAAAAATACTTTAGGTTGCTAATTGTGGTCATCGGAATTCCAACATAGTCACTTGGCCTGGAGTGTATCAAAAAGGAAATTTTCCAGTAGTAGTCAAAAAGGGTATAAATAGCCCAAGAGAACAATAGAGGTCAGCCAGTGTTAGTTTTTGTCAGCAATTGCCCGACAAACTCACGCTGGTCAAATTTTTAAAAAGAAAACTGTTCAGAGCATGGTAGTGGGTAGATTGCTCTCCCCACTGTCCCAAAGATGATTGTCCAATATCTCATGCCAAAAAAACTTCATCAGAATGTGTTATTGTGGACTGCTGAACTGTTGAACTCTCTTATTTAAATACATAGCTAGCTATGCTTGTGCAGAAATTCAGTTGTCATCGTGGAATCTAAACTTGCTTAAGGACTCTTAATAAATTAGGTAATTTGTTCCAATTTATTATTTCTAACTGCCTGATTTATTTTTTTAAAACTCCAGTGACCCAGTAATGTAAATACTGCTACTTTAATATCTTCTAAAATGTAACCCCCATAATGTAATCAAAATGTTTAACGTAATATTCTGTAAATTATACTTCCTATTACTTAACTCTAATGTCTTTGCTCTCATTCTATCTGTCTAAAGGTTAGGCCTCTTAAAACTAAACTTTCTTTTAATGCAGTTTAGAAAATATTATATATTTATTTAAATGAAATGAATATATGCCAAGGCATTCAATCTTGATGAAATTTTTATCCAATTAAATATTGTGCTTTCTATTTCCCAACCAATGTTTGTCGGTAAATAAAAATGAATAATTCTCTAGCTCTGAAAGATTAATACTTGGAGCAACCTTTGTTTTGTCAAAATGAAACCATTTTATATTATTATGAGTTTTTTTTATATTTATGTATACACAGTTTAGTGGTGGGAAGATGCAAGATTCAAACATGAGAATTTATTTAGTTGTCTTATTTCTTTTTTAAAAAGTGAAAGGGAGGGGATTTAAAATATATTCTTATTAAATAATAGAGTAGTAGAATGCTAATTGAAAAATTAGTGGGATTTTGTGTTGAAGGAAGAGGCGTGTCACTCATAAAAATATTTGTAATAATAAGTTATGTTTGTTTTATTCGTGTTCATCTGATCTTGATCAATCCATATACATTTATGTAATCTTTATAGCTCAGCTCAGTTATCTAGTCAAATTCTAAAATATATTATCCAGCACTTGTATTTTTGCCTTGCTGGCATTTTGCTTGATTGCTTGTCTTTTGTTTTTGGTGATCACTAAATCAGCACTACACCACATGATGATATCACTGGCCATTAATTTCCTTATCAAGATATGAAATACAAAATGGGAAGAACTGGGGCAAGCTAAGATCAGATAGCCTTGGCAATTCTCCTACTCTCACCTGAAATATTTTAGGTTTGCCAATGGCACAGACCATTCTTTCTCTATTTTATGGTGTCATGGGAATGAGATAGGTAAATTGAGTCTATTCTGGTAATGTCATATCATGTGCTGGATTTTGTTCACTTTCTTTTGAGCACATCAGGGCAGATTGCCTATGATCTGATTAATTTATGTGTTTTAAAATCTTAAAATGTTTATTTGTGAGTATCACAATCCATTTATATTTTAAATGTGTCACTCTTTTTGATGCCAATTCTTATAGTTTGAGTTAATTATTTCTTTCTTAAAAATAATTTCACTCATAATAAAGTCATGTTTAAAATAAGCTTTTTTAAAATATTTACTCCATATATCTCAGTCTTGGGTGAGCATCTTCCATAAATCACAAATCGTCTACATTTGTTAGATTGGCATATTAAACTATACCACTCACTTGCCAGAGGCATAATAAATAACAGAATAGAAATATATATTAACTAACTTACTGAAATAAAAACAGAGACATTAGATAAATTATCCAATGTTTTATTAAATATATATGTGAATTCACGCTACATGTGGTTTGTCTCTATTTATTCATCCTAAAATTAGCTTTTCTAATAAATTATTATGCTGCTATCTGATTACTCAATGTCACACATATACCATTTTTATATTTAAGTTAATAGATAATCAAATTAAGTTAGACATCCGAATTAGTTGAGGCTCATGTTCCACCATTGATGATAGTGGCGGAATGTGGAAAAGATTAAGTGCTTGCCTAAAAAATGTTGTGAATTAGTTGGCAGATTTAGAGAGTAGATAAACAGGGCAGAATCCATAAGTATTTTTATCTTTGATCTTGTGTATGGTTCGATTCGAGGTACTTTTACCCAGGCTGTAAATCTCGTGCAATAAATAAAATAAACATTGAATAAATTATGATAACAGATAATGGAAAGAAGAGAAAGATATAATCTTTTTCCTTTGTCATGGATTGTGTCTGTAAAGTACGAACATGTATAGATGGTATAATTTTTTTTTCTCTTTTCCTGGAGACTGACCTTCCAAATGTGGGATTTTGATCAATAAATGTACATTCAAGTATATTTTCACTTTTCCCCAGATTTTGATAAAAATAATTCCAAGATCTGATTCAGTTATAAATATATTTTAAAACAAATACATTTGTGATATACATATATATGTTATTTTATTTTAGTAACCTGTTAAGATAGGTGAAGACCTTCAAACTGGTAATTGTATGTCAAGGGTCCGATGTAGTGGACATTATGCTTCAATGGCATTGATTTTTATAGTAGTCATAGATAGGTGAATACCCATTTACTGAGTTAAAAATGTAAATGCTCGTTCTATGTATATATTTATTGAGTAACAAACGCATTTTAAAACAAATGGCTCGAAATATATATGTATCTATTTTAGTAACCTGATACGATAGGTGAAGAACCATTTACTGATTTAAAAATGTATACACTCATTTTATGTATATATTTATTGAGTAACAAAACTTATTCTAAAAGAAATACACTCGAAATTATATGTATTTTTTTAGTAACCTGACACCATAGGTAAAGACCCATTTACTGATTTAAAATAATATACTTGCTCTATATATATTTATCGAGTAACAAAATGTATTTTAAAACAAATGTGCTTGAAATATATATATATGTATTTTTTAGTAACCTGAGACATTAGATGAAGACAAATGTAAATGTATTTTAAACATGTATAGACTCACTATATACATATATATTGATTATTTTTATTAATAACCTGATATGATAGGTGAAGATCACCTTAAATACTTGTATTTTACCAAATAAGTTAGTCACTTGAATAAATAAGTGAAGAATTTATAATATATCTGTTATTTCATTTATATGAATCTTAAAGGAAATTTTTCAAATCAGTCAGAAATCAAAATATGACCAAATAGCATATTTTTTTGTGTGGACTTGAGTGATCCTTCATGATTTATGGGAATCTCATCTTGTTGGCTGGCGCCCTTATAAATAAATTTTGTCAACAAGTTGATCATCGATAGCTGCTGCAATATTCTCGAACCCAGGTAGTACATTATAGCAAGTCTTAAAATGATAAAAAAATAAATCAATGAAGTAAAAGAAATGTTAAACAAATAAATGTATATATATATATATATATATATATATACAAAGAAGATTTATATATATATATAAATAAATGTGTATATATATCAATCTGTCTTCTTTGTTTCAGGAACCAGAAGACAGCCAGATGAAAAATTTTTTTCAAGTAGCAGGGTAACTGAAAATTAAACACAGAAAAAACGAGAAGCAGAGCAATAACAGGGTATAAATGGCATAGGTAGATTAGATGTAGGACTTTGGGGGAGGGACAGATTAAATTTTATGTCAGATTTATTAAATAGAATAAAATAGATATTTTAAACTAAGTGAAAATGGAAGAGGAGAGGCACAATAATAGCATGATAGAGAATTTTATAAAAGAAATGAAAGAGGAGTGACAGATGATGAGAGAGATGTGGCAACATTTTATTATTGAAAGTAGGAGACAATTAGCAGTGATTGAAAAAAAATTAGATGACCAGAAACACTGTGGTAGACAAGAAGCAATGGAGTTATGGACAAAGGAGATAGCCTACACAACAGATGGCAGATCCAGATAAAGAAGAGGATGGAGAACCAAGAGTGGAGATAGAGTGTCAACACCCAGAAAGTAAAGAAGATTAATATTGCAATGATGGAATCAGTAGTAAACGATTAGTTATTGAAATAGCAAAGCCATAAAGAGAAACAGCAGCTCAATCCTGTGGTGGTCACCCAAGGAACATCACAGTTGATGAGATTCATTCAGAAATTAGATTTTCGAGGAGAACTGGATAAAAGTTCAACTGATCATTTAGAGAGCCTGCAGAAAGCTTTCTATTTTCATCCTGTGATTGAAAAACAAAGGGTAGCAATCACCAGTCATTACTTGATGGCAGCCACCAAAGAATAGTGGAAATCATTAAGGCAACCACCAATGACATTTAAGGATACAAAAAAGTATCGATGCAGACCTATTGGCATGAGGGGCACCAGGAGAGTGTACTGAATACAATCACAAATGGGAGATATCAATATGATCACAAGGAGACTTATACACTTTTTCCTGCATCAAGTGATGAAGTTAAGGTCTCTAACAGTATTTAAATACTCAGAAGCTCATATAATAAGGGTCATATGACATAATGTACCTCCCTGAATTCAAAACATCATGCTAGGAAGCCAAATCAGTACAATTGAGGGGATGGTCCAATTGCTGACTTCCATAGATTATGGAAATTTAACATATGATCTGGGAGATCAAAAAGTGAATAGTATGAGGAAAACAAGACTATATATCCCTCCAGACCCTGGAAAGCCCAGGAAAAAATAAAATAAAGAAAAATGGGACTTGAACTATGAATGGGACTGGAATTAGGAAAAAGATTGAATTAGGAAAATGATTGAATGTTATGTAGAATAGTGAATAAGAAATATAGAAAATTAGAAGACAGCTAAATATATGGTATATATATATATATATATATATATATATATATATATATATATATATATATATATATATATATATATATATATATATATATATATATATATATATATATATATATATATAATAACTACAACCATTAAATGTCTGTATTTTTAAATTATATAATAATAATTCAAACAAATATATTTAACACAGTATTCAAAATTAAATAATATATTCTTTACCAGAAGTACTTTCAATTGTTTCACTGACAATCTTTTTCAACTGTTAATACAAACGTACAAAAAATAAAAACTTGCATTACCCATCATTCAATCTATTCAAATTTCCACAATTCTGTTGTCTTTATATTTGCCGATTGTTTATTCATCAAACCACCTCTATTCCTAGATATCATCATTGCCTCTTTAATTTTACGTTTTTCACTACACCTTTCAATTTGAATAATTTTTATATCTCTATTATTAAATTTAAAACCATAATTACATGTTTTATTATGATCAAATATAATTGATGGAGTATTCATATTTACTGAAGATATATTTTCTTTCTGTACACGTTTATATAATGTCTTATGATCATTATATCGTTTTTGTAATGTACATTTGGATTCCCCTATAATATATAGGGGAATCCAAATGTACATTACAAAAACGATATAATGATCATAAGACATTATATAAACGTGTACAGAAAGAAAATATATCTTCAGTAAATATGAATACTCCATCAATTATATTTGATCATAATAAAACATGTAATTATGGTTTTAAATTTAATAATAGAGATATAAAAATTATTCAAATTGAAAGGTGTAGTGAAAAACGTAAAATTAAAGAGGCAATGATGATATCTAGGAATAGAGGTGGTTTGATGAATAAACAATCGGCAAATATAAAGACAACAGAATTGTGGGAAATTTGAATAGATTGAATGATGGGTAATGCAAGTTTTTATTTTTTGTACGTTTGTATTAACAGTTGAAAAAGATTGTCAGTGAAACAATTGAAAGTACTTCTGGTAAAGAATATATTATTTAATTTTGAATACTGTGTTAAATATATTTGTTTGAATTATTATTATATATATATATATATATATATATATATATATATATTTTAATATTATATAGAAAATTAGAAGACAGCTAAAATATATATATATATATATATATATATATTGTAACTGGCACATACGTACGTTACATTATTTTTTATTAGTAAACATAAAAAAAAAAAAGTTTGCCAATAAAAATTTCTTTTTTAAGAATTAAAAACTGAAAATTAAAAAATCATCTTAAACTCGCATATATATAAAATCGCACAGATAAATATTTATTCAAATAAAACTTTATTAAAAAAGAGTAGTTTAAAACAATTTTCAGAAAAGATTTAGAGATAAAAATATATGTTTAAGTTTGAAAACAAATTAATTAATCTTTTGTAAAATGGAAATGATTATTTTAATTAGTAAACTAGCCTTTGGGCATTTAAATGTATAAGCATCGGTCAGATAGGAAAACAATAGAAACTTTTAGCAAATGAAAGAAATCCATCGGGAAATCGGACCTCAACAAAAAGGTTTTCACCATCATGACGTAATGTTGAGTTAATCCACAAAATTATTATAAAAAGAAAGGTTTGAAAATAAAAGAGTTAGTTGGTTATTAAGATAGGACTGAGATGTGTTAGTGCAGAGTTGAAGGAGAGGGGATTGAAAAGATGCACTCTTCAATCCCTTCAGTTCTGCTAGGAAGAAACAGAAATAAACTATCGTTTTCTACATTGAGGACCAGCTGGAGTAAAAAACCTCCGGATGAATAAAACGCCAACAGAATACAAATCTTGTTTGGATGGCATGGGAATTCACATTCAAATGGCAAGCAACGGATAAAGATGAACTGTTTAAAACCATAAGAACTTTATAATTAATGAACATTAAATTAAAAACTTTCTTCATTTAAATAATACAAATAGAATCCTATCTGACCAACGTTAGTTTTTTATTAGTTATAATTTTATTTAATGTATTTCCTTTGTAAAATCATTTCCATTTATTTAGTTATTTGTTCTTTAAGTTTTAGTATGATTTCTGTTTTTCATTAAACTAGTTATATAATATTAAACTTAAGTCAGGCGTGAATGGCTATATAGATTTGTAAAGTTATATTAGGGAAGGGTAATCTTGGATTATTCGTTTCGTAGTTGAATTAGGTCAATGGATTGGATATATTGATGTAGTTAGTAGATGTAATTCGAGATTCACTATGGGCAGAATTGCTTGTATACGCCGCACACTTCCATTTTGTCTATGGAAGGGATTATAAAACATAGAATGCTGTTCCTTTCAATTGAGTTTTTTTTATTACTCTCCTTGTCTGATAGATGTAATATTCCTATCTGACAAGAAGCAGTTTCTTCTCTTAATCTAATTGTGCTGCCATATTTGTATTACATTGAACACATCGATATATCAGATGGATTGAAGTTTGGTTTGACTGCGAACCTTTGGCCTAAGCTTAAACAAGGATTGAATATTTTCTTTTCAAATGCAAATCTATGTAGTCCATTCATACTTGACACCCATAAATAAAATTGCATTAAATTTAAGTTGGGTATAGACGCTTGCATGGGTTTATTGCCGTTTAATTATGTTTTTGGTTTTCATAGGTGGTCAAAATATATAGACATTCCGTAAATACTGATACCTTATGGTGAGTATCTAAGATGTATTTATTTGGATGTCTTCTAAGATATTGGTGTTAATGCGGTGTCTTATGATGAACACCATTGGGTTTCTTGTATTCCCTATGCAATTGACGGTATCAATGATTTTGTATTTTGATCGTTTATGTTTACTTTGAAATGTTTTTAACTGTGTAATCTATGTAACCGATCTATACTCAACATTATAAACAAACTTTCATAAATCCATCTGTGCAAACTTAATTAAAATATAAACTTATAATATTATAAAAATTAAAATGTAAATTTAAATTATAAAATCAAATTAAAATCTAAAATAAACATACTAAAATAATATTGTTAAATTTTATATATATATATATGTGCATAAATAAATTTTTCTATGTTAATTACTGTCAGTGGCTTATTTTATTTATTTTTTTAATATTGAAATATAATTAAATAAGATATTATATTACTAAATCTCTGCTACTTCCTGAGCTAGTGACTTGGGCTAATGACTGGATATCAAAATATATAAATAAAATAAAATAAAAATTTTTTTTGACTTACATATCTGCCTACTTTATAAATTTTTCTAGGTTCAAATGCCTAGATGGCACCTGTAGTGCAGATGATGGTAAGCTGTTATTCTCTGGATTGTTACAATATATATATATATATATATATATATATATAACAATCCAGATTATATCTATATATATATATATATATATTTATAATAAGATAGAACAAACCACTTCAAACCCGGATGTTTTTTGTGTTCACCTGAAGCAAACTTATATTTTTTTTGGTTATTTTTTTTATATTGTAAATATAGGGAAATGAAGCAATGGAACTGTAGGCCAGATCCATGCTTCACATCTTCCTACATTACTAGACTAGGATTAAACCAGATCCACATGTGTTACGATGTATGTAAAATTTACCATCTGGCATTTTGTATACATTTAAATTTTAGACCAGTAAATATGTGATTAAAGTATTAATTTTCTATTAAAATGTTTTTATTATAAATATTGGAGGAGCTCAGATATATATATAGAATTACAGACAGAAACTTTTATAGAAATCAACATATAAATTTTTAATATGATATTTTTTTTAAGTATTTTATTCTGGAGATTTGCTTTCATGATAAACCTTAATACCTTCTGTAGCATCAAACAAAAGAAAATCCATTAACAAAATGGTAATGGATTTTCTAATTAAAGTAAAATTAAAATAAAAATATATCAAAATATAAATTCTTCAAATCTACATTTAATTAAAAATAGATTTGAAACAATTAAATCATTAGGTTATCGGGAGAGTGGATCTCAGAAATACAATGCAAAAATACTTTAGGTTGATAATTGTGGTATATCAGAATTCCAACATAGTCACTTAGCCTGGAGTGTATGAAAAGGGGAATTTCCCAGAAATAATCAAAAAGGGTATAAGTATCCCAAGAGAACAATAGAGGTCATCCAGTCATAGTTTTTGGCAGTGATTGCATCATGAACTCATGCCAGTCAAATTTAAAAAAAAAATATTCAGAAGCATGGTAGTTGGGTAGATGGTTTTTAACTTTCCCATCCCCCACTGTCCCCAAGATGATCATTCAATACCTCATGCCAAAAAAACTTTTTCAGAATGTGTTATTGTGAACTGCTGAACTGTTGAACTCTCTTATTTAAATACATAGCTAGATATGCCTGTGTGGAAATTCAGTTTTCATCATGGGATCAAAACTTCCTCAAGGACTCTTAATAAATTAGGTAATATGTTCTAATTTATTATTTCTAACCACCTAATTTATTTTTTTAAAACTCCAGTGACCCAGAAATGTAAATCCTGCTACTTTAATGTTTTCTAAAATGTAATCCCCATAATGTAATCAAAATGTTTAACGTAATATTGTGTAAATTATACTTCCTATTACTTAAATCTAATGTCTTTGCTCTCATTCTATCTGTCTAAAGGTTAGGCCTCTTAAAACTAATCTTTCTTTTAATGCAGTTTAGAAAATATTATATATTTATTTAAATGAAATGAATATATGCCAAGTCATTCCATCTCGACAAAATTTTTATCCAATTAAATATTGTGCTTCCTACTTCCTGACCAATGTTTGTCAGTAAATAAAAATGAATAATTTTCTAGCTCTGAAAGATTAATACTTGGAGCAACCTTCGTTTTGTCGAGATGAAACCATTTTATATTATTATAAGTTTTTTTTAATGATTATACATACATGATTTAGTGGTGGGAAGATGCAAGATTCAAGTATGAGAGTTTATTTAGTTGTCTTATTTCTTTTTAAAGAGTGAAAGCAAGAGGATTTAAAAGAGAATAATAGAAAGCTAATTGAAATATTAGTGGGATTTTGTATTGAGGGGGGAGATGTTTTGCTCATAAAAATATTTGTAATAATAATTAATGTGTGTTTTATTCTTATTTGTCTGATTTTCATCAATCCATATATATTTATGTAATCTTTATAACTCAGCACAATTATCTAGTTAAATTCTAAAATATATTCTCCAGCACTCACATTTTTGCCTTGCCAGCATTTTGTTAGATTACTTGTCTTTTGTTTTTGGTGATGGCTACATCAGAACTAGAACATGTGATAATTTCACTGGCCATTAATTTTCTTATCAGGATATGAAAGACAAAATGGAAAGAACTGGGGCAAGCTAAGCTCAGCTAGCCTTGGTGATTCTCATACTTTCACCAGAAATACTTTAGGTTTGCCAATGGCGCAGACTATTCTTTCTTTATTTCTTGGTGTCATGGGAATGGGGCATGTAAATTGAGTCTATGCTGATAATGTAATATTGAGTGCTGGGTTTTGTTCACTTTCTTTTGTTCTGAGCACTTCATGGTGGATTGACTATGATCTGATTAATTTATGTGTTTTAAAATCCTAAAATGTTTATTTGCGAGTATCGTGATCCATTTATACTTTAAAGGTGTCACTCTCTTTGATGGCAATTTCTATACTTTAAGTTAATTATTTCTCTCTTAAAAATAATTTCACTCACAATAAAGTCTTGTTTAAAATAAGCTTTTTAAAATATTTATTCCCTATATCTCAGACTTGGGTGAGCATCTTTCATAAATCACAAATTGTCCACATTTGTTAGATTGGCCTATAAATTATACCACTCTCTTGCCAGAGGCATAATAAATGACAGAATAGAAATTTATATTAACTAACTTATTGAAATAAAAACAGAGACATTAGATAAATTATACCTATGTTTTATTACTTTCTATTTAAGAAGAGTTGCCACCGAAAATTATGTCCATTTTAATATTGAACCTTAACTATACTTGCAGTATAGTACGTGGCTAACTTCAGGGATCTGATTGCTGGATCCTGAAGTTCCCCAATAAATCTTCAAATGTAGCCACTAAAACAGAACTCTCTGATGCCAAATTGTAAGCTGCTTAAAATCCACAATGAAACTAATCTCTAAACTGAATTTTATTTGAGTTAAGTGCACACTTATATTTTCTTCTAAATCTAACCAAACTTTGTGCTCCTGAATCAACAAGCAAGACATGAAAGACTGGGAATTTTTAATTTTGATTAAACTGCAACTTTCCAATCTATTCATGAACTATCTCACTAATTATGTTAAACGTGATTAATGCCTTAAAAGTTGTTATTCATTATATTATGCTTAAAATTGTTACACAGTAATTTTATATATCATTATATCTCTAACCTAAATTAATACTTTGTTAATTTTCTTTCTCCTCTCATGGTGGTTTATTTTTACTAACTCTTACTTGTATTTGTTTTAATGATTATTAATGTCATTTAATCGTGATATGATATGCCAATACAGCTTTCAACTTGATAATGTTTTCATTTAAACTTATCCTAAAAAAATATTTACCATATAAAGTTTTATAGTCTATTTCTTGCCTATGAGAACTAAATTAATAATTGTTCAACTAATTATTGGGTTGAAAGTTTTATTTAATTATTTGAAATAATTTTACCAAGAGCTGATATAAATTTCATTAGCTTAACTTATAGCTACTATGCTTCTGACTAGGATCATTTAATTTTTAAACAAAATGATTCACATGTGTTAATTTGAATTTATTAAGGGTTTGATGAAGTTTTGTAAAGGAGAGAATTATATTTTCTGAGTTAATTCTAGTCTTTCAGTATTTGTGTTTGGGGAGAGCATGATATAAGGGGTTATTATTATATAATTGGGTTTAAGCATTTGCCTATCGTAAGTTTAATTTTAATCTTATTGATCAAGTCGTCACATCAAGCATTTATATTACATAATTTGGGCTTTAAATTTAATATTATGATGATTGTATTATTTCTGTTTCTAATGTTGCTGACATGAGCTATCTTCTTGATTTCTTAGGTTTTGTCATTCCTGTGGTATTATTTTAATTGATTGAAACATAAACAAATGTTATGTTCTCATTCATTCATTGTTTGTTGGAGAACCCAACATTTGTGGCTAATTCCCAACCTGGCTTTTCCCGTGTTCCACAACTATTTGCATGGGAAATGTGCTTGTTGAGACAAGTAGCCATTAGTCTTCTTGAATCATTGACAAAACCATTCCCTTCATCTTCGTTCCAATGCTCATAATGTGTTAGTACCATTTTCATTGCTGAATTCAAATAATGACCAGCATTGTTGTTTTGTAATTCGTGATGAATTGACTCCTTTTAAAATCAAATTATTTTATATTTTTATAAAAAATGAAATAATCATAATTTGCCTGGTGTTTAATTGAAGTCATGCCTTTGTATTTTTCATGCTTTCCATAAACTGATTTATAAAGGTGTGGGAGATAAGTCTCACTTACTTTGTTTTTCTTTTATAAATTAGAAGCATATTTTCTTTCTAGACAAATATCAAATTAATAGTTAACATACATAATTGATTTGGCATATGTTATACATATTATAATCACACATGTCTGTTTTGTCAGAGTATAGATTAGACATATATATCTATACCTTAAGTATTTATGTATTAATTATTGGCATATATAGAAAACCTGCCATTAGCCTTGTATATTATAAGTTTATGTTTTAGACTAGAGATAAGTTATGCAGATCATCATCATCATTTATATAATCATTGCTGTATTAAATATATATTATGTGTGGTGTCTGACCCATCATTATTCATTAATTAGATTAATTATTAATGTTTGCTGCTGTTTGGCAACCAATATATATATATATATATATATATATATATATATATATATATATTGATTTACACAGAGATACCCATAAATGATTCTAACCTGCATTATATAGAATTAGTTAAGGTTTCTCATTAACAATAATATCTGTTGAGCTAGTTTGTGGCACATATTGTTGAACAGTTGTTATAGGTCATACTTTGGGGTTTGATCTGGGATCTTGGGATGGAGTTCAAATCCAATCTGGTCTTAGATCGCATTAAGATCAGGGTGACTCGGAGTTCCTTCCATGATCTAGCATCATGTTGAAGGTTGGATATATTGACTAGTACAATACATGTATTTAAATATATATATATATATATATATATATATATATATATATATATATATATATATAAAAATAGTGTATTTAATTATAATAAAAATAATAATTTTAATGGTTACAAACTATTATAAACAATCCTTAAATTCACAGAAGTACTTTCAGTTAATTTCTTAAACCTGTCTCAACTGCCATTAAATTGTTTTTTTTTTCTTCTTTTTTTTTTTTTTTGAATTTAATGGCAGTTGAGGCAGGTTTAAGAAATTAATGGAATGTACTTCTTCAGATTTAAGGATTGTTTACAATAGTTTGTTACTGTTAAAATTATTATTTTTATTATAATTACAATTTTGTTTTAATTAACAGACATTTTATTTATATTACACCTGGGTCTCGTTTTACATGATAGATAGGTTCCTCAGAAAACACATGCAAACGAAATTGTGCAAAAATAGATGTAACTTACATTGAAAAGGGTGGGATGCAGTCTGTGACTTTTCAAAATTCACGTAAAAGCAAAGCACCAACATAAAATTACTTTAAAATTCGCACAAAAAAAAAAATAAGGAAATAAAATATGACTAATAAAAAATTTCAAATTTGAAAAAAATTGATACAAGTCAAACTTTTTTTAACTATAATATTTAATTTTATTCAAAATAATATATTTTTATGCATAATTTACAGTACAGTAATTTACATTTTTTTATACACGTTTTAATTATTATGATTTTCTGGTGACAACATAATTAGTAATTAATCTTTGAGATGATTTTATTAATTGTTTACGAAGCTCGTGATATCCAGAACATACAACCATTTAGCTCTTGTTGGAATTTAAGAGTATGTTAATGATTAGTGTCATTAATAAGAAAATAATAATTGATTACATTCTTTTTTAAAAAGCAAAAACAGAATGTGATTTAAAATGCAAAACTAACACTCACAATGTTTGAACAAATTTACATTATAATCTTGTAAAATTTAATATGTGTATACATAAAATGTGGAAATCATGATTTTAATTTCATTATTGCATAAAATCTTACTATTATAAAGCACTGAAAATATTGAGATTACTAAGATGAAAGTCGAATTCCAATAATGTGCTATTACTTTCAATATAATGTAAGTGCGCGAAATTTATTATTTAAAGTAATAGCGCATTATCGGAAATCGACTTCCGGTGAAACACGAATCGCATAACTTCAAAATCATGTTAAATAAATCCGCATAAAAAGAGACCCAGGTGTATATATATTAGTGTATTTCTGTATGCATGTATGTATTTATGTAAGGTAATGTAAAATCGTTTTTCAACAAAAAACAATGAAAGAAAAAGCATTACTCACCTAGCTGCCTAATTCTTTAGTCATGAGGATTAAATTTTTTTTTACATCTGCTTTATTTTTTAGCTATGAGTAACTAGATATATATTTACCAACTAATATTAAATAATAGCTTAGATGATTAAATGTATTTTATTTTAAATGTAATTTCTAGCATAACTAAAAACTAAAAAAAATCTACTCATTCAAGTTTCAAACATTTGTTAGAAGTATATACAGATGATTGTGATACTGATATAAATTTTGTATATATATATATATGAACCAGGTGGGGTGTTTTGTCGATAACATGCAGGAGGAAACAAAATCTATATGCACTTTGACTCTTTAAATAAAATAATTTGTGAAACAATATTGTAAAACTTTTATACAAAAATATGATACAATTATAACTTATATGTTTGATCTACACCAATGCAATTTAAATATTGCACTGCCTTGGCCCCTTAGACAGAGAAGAATAATGCCCAGAGGGCACCTGTGACCAAGCCAGAGGATATATACAAATATATAACTATGACCATTTTTGAAGGATGCAGATCTTCTTGGTTGCATAATTCAACATCTATAATTCAAAGCACTTTTTTGTTTTAGAGTAAACTCTGGGCACCAGTCAATTATCCAAAAATAAATTATGCACTTTGATTGGTTCAGCACCTAAGATATCCCAACTAGATCAATCAGATAATATAATATACTGTTACTTTATTTGCTGGTAATAGAATTGACTGACAAATATTAAGCTTAAAGATAATTTATTTTAACTAAATAATTATTATTGTCAAGCATTGGTGGTTGAGAGATCAGTGACGCCTGCTTTCTAAGCAGTTGCCCTGGGTTAGTGGGTTTGCTTTCTGGCTGATGCTTTGACACATGAAAAAAAATACTTATTATTGTAAAGTTTAAACTACTGTTCTATAATTTTAATTAAATTAGACAATGATTTATAATAACCTTAGGCACATACATATTATAGTAAGATATACAATAGTAATATAATTCAGCATGAAAATAATTACAAGCATTCAATGTTTACTATTATAATTTAGAAAAACTACTACTATAAATTCTTAATTAACTTAAACAATGATTTTTATATATAACTACACATACTCTTGATAAATCACACAGTATGATATAACAAGAGTATTAAATAAACACAAAACATTTAAAACATGCACATCAATAGTTCATTTATGCATGCTATAGGGTTCATTTGTTTTACTGACTATGGAGGCTTCAAGGTTAGCAATGGCTACATTATTATCAGAAATGAATTAAGAAAAGTTATTCATTACCTATAGGATTTGGACATTAACTTTTGCTGGCTGCTGCTTCACATAGTAATTTTCCAACCGATTGGATTTGAGATTTAATGTGATTCTTATGCTTCCTATTTTGTGGCACTATTCTTTAAGACAGTTGCTAATAGATAAAAGTAAGACTATGATAGAATTTTAGTAAAATTTCATTTCAATGGCTAGAGTTATATGATTTTCTATTTTATTTAACATTACTAGTGTAGCGGTAGACAGTATATAATTTTTTATTTAATATATATATATATATAATATTTAAATATATGTATACTATCCATACTAAATTACTATGTAATTATAGGAAACTTGAACTCAGACTTTCAAGCTCCCTATATCTATCCAATCCATCTTATACAACTGATACATATTACCACATGCATGTGAAAAATATAAATGATCTCCAATTTACACATTTCATGCTCCACCAGCACTCATCAATTGGTCAAAATCTCCATCTGTTACACACACACACACACACACATATATATATATATATATATGTGTGTGTGTGTGCACACACATATATATATATATATATATGTGTGTGTGTGTGCTCAGTTTATATTAAGATATCGAATCTTCAAACTTTAATGGACAAGCTTCAATCTTCTCTATTCATCATCTTTTCAGCCATCCATTTAATTAAAAATCTGAGAATGAAGCCCTTGTTGATGCCAATATTATCATCATACCCATGTTGACTTTAAGTCAATCTGACCCCTCACACATAGGACCTTGGTATGTCCATTTAATTACACAGAAAAGAGATAAACAAAAAGGAGGCTGAATAAAATTTCATTAAATTTAGTATAGACAATATATATATATTATAATTGAATAGATATTTTTAATGTTAAACCGTTAAAAATATATATATCAATTATATATATACATATATATGTATATATAATTATATGGATATTTATATATATATATATACACAATTATACATATATATATATATATATAACCTATATTCTGCCCATCCCTCTTCTGCATAATTAAATGGAAATATTAAGGTAATATGTGTGAGGCATCAAATTGAATTAAGGCCAACATGGATATGACATTAATATTGGCATCAACAAGGGCTTCGAGCATTTTATCCTCATACTTTTAGTAAAATAGATGGCTGAAAAATTAGAAAGTAAAGAAGATTGAAGCTTGTTCATTAAAGTTTGAAGATTTTTTATTTTAATATAAATTGAGCTGTGATTGTATATACATGTATGAGATATGGTGACCTGGACCAATTAATTAGTGCTGGTTCTGCATGAAATACTTCTGTTGATGATCATTTATCTTTTTGACATGTATGTGGTCATGTGTATTGGTTGTATAGGTGGATTGAATAGATGAAGGGAGATTAAAAAGCTGTGTTCAAGTCCTTTATATATATATATATATATATATATATATATATATATATATATATATATATATATATATATATATATATATATATTTTTTTTTTATATACGTTACAAATATATTATTTTAAAAGCTAAAAAGTAAATTTAGATTTTTTTTGTATAATTTTTGTTAAAATGTGCAATTAAGATTAAAATTGTCATTCTTATTTTTTATCTAATTGGAAAGAATAAATGACATACAGATTACTAATCCAGATAAATTAAAAGAATTCCAAAAGTATAAGCTAAAAGAAAAATATTTTAGCTAATTAAAGATGGAAGAATAATGCAAAAAAAAAAAGAGAGAACTTTTAACTTAAATTTAAGAGAGAGTGTATAAGATTATTATCTTATACCTGATAAAAAGACAAAGAGTGTGCAGAAGTTCCAAAAATGAGGGGTGATATAAAAGAGATGACAACTTCAATCTGGTCTTCTAACTTCTAGTTAATCTCTAAAAGTTGGAGGTTTCTGCGACATAACCTATGGCAAGAAATATACTTCTACACAGGTATGCCTCTTTACTGTACCAAGCTGTCATGCAAGCATGGAGAATGGGATTGTGAAGACCACTTTTTCAAAAAGGGTCACTACAACCGTCCTTTTCTCCAACTATAGAACGGAACAATAATGGAAGACGCCGGCAGGAGAGACCAATGGAAATTCTCATGATCTGGGATCCCATAAACCTACATGAACTTACCGGTAAGTTAAGAGTAAATTTTCCTGATAGTGACTTAAAAGTTTGCAAACAATTATTTATCTAAGCTTAGACTACCATCCTGATATAGACTTTTCATATTCAAGGGACTTTCTAATAAAGAATTTTATACAAGATCTTGGAACATTATTAAATTGTGTTCATTATTTAATCTAACTGTTTTTGTTAATCGATTCATTATCTGGATTGGTGTGTGTGTACTTTCCTGTTTAATTAATTCATAATTTAACTTATAAATAGGTTTAGTTTGTTAGAATAAAAGAGATTTTACTTTTATCAACCTTTTCATTGTGCGTTATTAATAATAGTTGTTGTTTTTTTTTAGTATTAAATTTATTATTAGTTTAGTGGGATTTAAAATGGAATTTACCTTGCCAATATATTTAAATAAGCCCAGGAATAATAATCAAAAAGGAGAAAATAGTTCTCATTACGGTATGATGCAATACCGATTAGTTTAAAAGCATTTTTTTTCTGTTTAGTTTACGAGTTACAATATGTTTGACGCAGTCTCAGTGGGTCTAACGACTCTGGCGCCCTCAAGTAGAAATTAAAAACTGGTTCTGCTCACGATTGTACTCGGTAATAGTTCTAGGCCGAAGTTGATCAGGAAAAATAGCTGTGTTGAGAATAGAAATATAACTTTCTTCTTTTTTGACATGGCTTGATCAACTCACGCGCAGTTTATATTAGCGTGTAAAGGCCTAGTAATACGAAAAATGTTACAATATATATATATATATATATATAAAGAGGTGGCATAGGGTGATTCAATAAAATAAATATGAGCAGAGAGATGCCATTTAAGTGGGAAATAAATAATGGACAACTCATAAAAAACAATATTGCCAGAATTAACAAATTAACAGTCATCTTTTGTGACTGGATTTAAAAAAGATACATTATAAAATTTATGTTAATTATCTTCTAGCCAATGCCAACCTTAGGGTGTAATATAAAAGCAATTACTTGCATGTTTAACTGCTAAAGTTAATGCTCAGACCAAAATATGCTAATTATCATCAATGTTCATGGCAACTAGTACTCTGAACATACTGACCATCAATAAAATAATATTTGTCATTAAGTGAGTAGACTTTAGTGATGAGTCTATATTTGGACCATCCATTGAACTGCCTTGGTGGCTAAACACAAATATATACCATACATCTGTATAAACTAACCACTACAACACATACACACATATATATGCACAGAAGTGTGGCCCTAGGTTAATATAAAATTTAATATAAAATTAACATATTCTAATTGTTGATAGACTGATAAAGATCTATTTGAATAAGATACAACTTATTATTTGTTGAATGTTTACATAAAACAAATGTACACACATGTGTATATTCTAATATAAAATATTTGGTACTAATTTTAAATATTTTCATTTTACAAATCAGATTATATATATATATAGGATTTGAACACAGACTTTTCAAGCTTCTTTCAACTATCTAATCATTCTTAATTGTAAGTAAAAAAAATTTAAAAGAAAACATTATCTTTAACAGTCCAGTTTGAATGTTTTTTAAATATTTTTTAGCTTTTGTTTCCTCATTTATAATCTTTAAGAAAGTTTTCTGAATTTACTTTTTGTCTGTTCTTTAGAATTATAATTCACAATATATTTGGGGCTTTCCTTTGTGTTTCAATTCATATTGCACAAAGTAGCTCATATATAATGTGTAGTATTGGATCTTGTGGTCATGTCTGAGATAAGCAAACATTATGAAAGTATGGATAGTTCTCAACTTCATTGCAGTCCTCAAACCTATTTATTTTCTATGATTTGCTGGATTGTAGCAAACAATCGGCCAATCTCTCGCAATTTGCACAATAAATTCACAGAAAAAAATGTTCCTATTTCTATGGCATTTTAAACTCAATCAATATGGAGCTCGCTTTCAATACACGCTATTACAGCATTCTTTGTAGTCTAATAATTTAATACTTTACTAATTTACTACTAATACTAATTTACCAACAATTTTTAATTTGAACCCATTGTTTATAGTCATATAAGAATTTGAAAACAGAATAGCTGAGCAAGATTTTTTTTAACTTGATTAAAAAAAAACAGATAGTAATTTAATTGTTCCCTGTTTTTAGATTCATATTAATTAAAATAATTTATTTAAAAAATTGAATTAATTCTTCAGACAAAAAACAGACTATAGAATTAATTACAATCAAAGTATATTGTTAAAACAATCTGATTTCCAAAATATTTTACATTTATCAAAACTAATGAGTTTTTCAATAAACTAAGATGGTAGTCCATATTTCTGATAAATCTACAGTTTAGGAGTCCTTCAGAAATGTTTACAAAAAATGCTTGCTAGAAAAAAATTATATTTAATATTTACATTTTAATTTTTATTACTTCTACTTTTTATAAAGGAAATTATTATGTAAAAATTAATTACAGTATTTACAGTTTATTTTCTTTTTTTTTTTTTTTTTTTTGGATTAACTTATTAACATAAAAATGGGGTGGGGGGGAAATACAATATTTACACTTTATTCATGTTGGCATGCAATCATATTGTGACCATTAATGCACACATTTTGGGAAGGCAGGATCCCATACCTTTGGAAATAGTCCAATTCATCACATTCTGTGACAGGAAAGTCCCAAATTTATATTATTATGACAATTTACCAGAAAACCTGCTGACAAAAAGAAACACATTGAATTGAACTAAAGTAGAACAATGTTAAGAGCATTTCGTTGCTTCCCATGTTATAAGTAAAAAAAAAGAAATAAAGCTTCTTAGTGAAATTTGTTAAAATTTAACTCTTTTTTTTTTTAAATTTAACTATTGATTAATTAATTTGTCTTAATTTAACAATTAACACATTTTTGGTAGATTATAGGCACTTGGAACTGTATATTTTTCTTTGTTTACAGAAAAACTCACAAGTAACAAAATTTTTACTTAATGCAGTAAAAATAGATAGTTTGTTTTAGTTTTTAAAATTAAAATTAGAATTAATAAAACATTAAATAAACTTTTTTATGCTTAACTTTAAATAATTATTAATTCTTTTAAATACAAAAATTATTATTTAACCATTAATGTGTTTTTCCAGTGTATATATTTTAAAGAAATATCTGCAATAAATTTTGTTTATATTCATTTATTTCCTCTCAAACTTTATATTTGCATGCACAAACACTACTAGATTGTTGAGTGTGATGAGATCTAACTGTCTTGTATTTCTTATCTTGGAAAAAAAGAAGAAAAAAGAAATGAAATATGCTGCTAACAATATTTTAAATGATACATATTCATGATTAAAGTAAAGTTCATAAAATAAACAATGACATCACTTTTCTATGGATTCTACTGACATCTGATGACTTCCAAAATGAATAGTGATCTGCAATCATGAGATAGATAAATAATTTCACTACCAGACTCTAATTACACAGCATAAACACTAAAAGGACTATCTCAATTTAGATACTATAAAATATGTACAACCCTGGTTATGAAATAAAAACAAAATCTTTGTAAAGCATTGCTTTATTGAGCCTCAAAGAGTAATATCATAATACAGACCTATGTTAGGTATCGAAGAAAAACAATACATTCCTTGCTCCTTTTTGAGACTTAGAAACTGGTAAATATAGACATAAAAGTGTGTTGAAGCAGGAAATAGAACTCTCCATAGAGTTTTATGAAACATTGCATCCTCAAGCCATTGGACAAAATCCTCCATCCATCACTAGTATTGAAAGTACAGTTAAACTAACATCAACAATAAAAAGCTTAATCCAAATTCTGCTTTACTTCTGTTCCAACTTTAAATATGAACACTTTTTACATAAACATAAACATTATCATTTTATAATCTACAGATCAATTATATATCATTAAATAAATAAATTTTCATATATTTGCTTGTCACACCTTTCACAATAATTCTTTTTTTTCATATGTTATAGCATCAGCCGGGCTGCGAACCTATCTTTTTTTCTATTAATTTTTTATAAAATACAAACTTTTATTTTTCAAGTATAGTTATATTTGAGCTTTAAATTATGTAGTGATTTGATATATTGACCACAAGAACTTGATCATCATTGGACTCACAGTTGGGGACTATTTGTAACTATATAAAATGAGGTAGAATAGGGTGGTTGCATAACATCATGATTGTATAATCAATAAAATGAGTATGAGTAGACATAAAGAAAGCATTTAAATTGGAAATAAATAATAAATGTTATAAACATAATATCACCAGCATTAATCAAATCAACAGTCATCCTTTGTGATGGATTTAAAAAAGATACATTATAAAATCTAGACCAATTATCTTCTAGTCAATGCCAAACTTAAGCATAATATAAAAGCAATTACTTGCATGCACATATTTAACTATTAAAGTTACAGTAGTACAAACAAATGCTGAGATTCAAATATGCTGATTATTATCAATGCTCATCAGTACTAGTACTTTGAACATACTGTCCACCAATAAAGTAATATTTGTCATGTAGTGAGTAGATTTTAAAAATTACCTTTACTTTTGTACCATACGGAGAAATATCTGAATCTCCAAACACAAACATACACCTCTACATCTAAATAAACTAACCATTACTATTCTAGACTAGCTTGGGATGCAAAAGAATCCCAGGAACTGACTGTAATAAGAAAAAATACAACATACATTTTAAATCTATTTTAGTATTAAATAACTTTACTAGAATGATTTAAAATGTTAGATAAATTTATTAATTAAAAATAATAACAATAAAAATAAAATTAAAAATCTGTTAAATATTCTATTCTATAAATAAATCATTTTGATTTTGACTTATAAATATTTAAAAACACTTCTGTAGATTAAAATATAACTTTATAACTTTTAGATACACCAACGTAAGTTTATAGACCACACATATATAACCACACACATGTGTCCTTATGATAATATAAATTTAACATATTATAATTGTTAATAAATTTTAAAAAATCATTCTATTTGAATAAGATATAATTAATTCAATGATTAAAGAATCTATAAAATAAATGCACACATATGTGCACATTCAACATAAAATAAAGTGTTTGATACAAATTTTAAATATTTTCATTTTACAAATCGTATTAACACATTATTCTTAATCTTAAATAAAAGTTCTTTAAAAAAAACATTATATTAACAGTTCAGTTGAAAGTTCTTTTACTATTTTTTAGATCACGTTTCCTTATTTATAATCTTTAGGAAAGATTTCTACATTTATTTTTTCTCTGATCTTTAAAATTATATTTCACAATATATATATATGAAATTTTTATCTGTGTTTTTATTTATATTGTATTAAACAGCACATATATAGCGTATAGCATTGGACCTTATGGTCATGTGGGGATAAGAAAACATGGGTAAGTGTTGTCCGTCCTCAACTGCGTTTAGTTTCTATAATTTTCTGGATTGCAGCAAGCAAGTGGTCAACCACTAACGTATTCGACAATAAATTCACAGAGATATTCCTATTTTTGTGGAAGTTCAAACTCGACCAACATGGAGACGGGCTATGGTTTTTTGGAGCTAGCTTTTAACGCACACTACTACAGCCTTCTCTGTAGTCTGATAATTTAATATTTTATTAATTTACTACTAAACGAGTCCACTATTTATAGTCTATTGTAGAATTTAAATACAAGATAACCAAGCAAGTTTTTTTTATTTATTTAAAAAAAAAAATTGTCATTATTAATTAAAACTATTTTTATCTAAAACTTTTTCTTATTTCTTCAAACGAAAACAGACTATAGAATTAATTACAATCAAATTAAAATATTAAAAACAATCCGTTTTCTAAAATATTTTACATTCATCAAAACTAATTAGCTTTAATTAAAAAACAACATTTCAGTACAAACAAATAATAACATTTCAAAATGGAAACAAGCTTGCTAGTTTTAGGGTTTTGTTTTTTTTAATCAAAAAGAAATTAAATAAAACATTAAACAGACATTTATTAATGTTTATTTTTAAATAATTTTTAATACTTTTATATCTCAAAATTATTATTTAACCATTAATCTTTTATTCCAGTGTATATATTTTAAATAAATATCTACAATAAATTTTGTTTGTGCTCATTTCTACTTTTTCTTTCAAACTTTATATGTATATATGCGCGCGCACACTATTATGTTGTTCTGTGCCATGACATTATCGTCTCAATGTATATATATATACTATGTGAAATTTAAGATGAACTTAAGAACACAACTGATCCAGCATTCACTTATGTATAGATAAGTTTAAACTAATTATACAATGATTCAGTATTATATTCATGAAAAACAACAACATTGACATGGATTCAATCCCAGCATTGTGGAAGTGGTTTTGTGAAAAAAGAAATGATGTAATAAAAAAAACCATTGAAGATTGGTTGATTGCATAAAACGAATGCATGATGAATCAGATAACCAATAGTACTCTAATAAATAAGCCATCTTTTAAATAATGCGAATTTATTGAAATGATAATAACCATAACTATAACACTAATAGCATTGAAAATATACTAGATTATTAAAATAAATATTAAAATATAATAGTAAATATTTTTACTTTTTTATAAATATTTTTTCAGATATGAAATATTATTTTATTTTGTAACTAAATTTAGTTGAATATACTAAATATTTATCTCTCATTTTTGATATTTGAGAGTCTGAACCTTTTATCCCACAATTTTTGATGATTTCTTTTAATTAACTTAAATTGGTATGAGGTGGGATATTCTCTCAATAATAGCAAAAAATCTAACAATATGTTTTACTAATATATATATATATATGAAAAAGAAAAACCAAGTTTTATATACGTAAAAATCTGCTATCGCTTGTAATAATGATCGATAGATGGAGCTTTACCAAGACCTTCAAACAAGCGTATTCTGTTTACATAAACGTCAGAGTCATCATTCACTGCCTCTTTCATTTTGCTCCACCCTCAGATCAGCTGATCAAGCTGATTTGCTCTCATCAGTGAAGGGATAGGAGTTATAAAACTAGACCTAAACACTAACTCCAAGCGTTTATGCAAAACGTTTCTATCAGTTTGCAAGCATGAATTTTTTAGACACGTTAATGTCTTCAAACTCAGCCTATCAAACAAGATAGCTATATGGGTCTGATTTCAGTTCAGTTTCTCCACATAGTAAAAGTTTCTGCAATCTATATCATTGCAAGAAAACTTTAAAGGTACATTTATGAAAAAGAAAAACAAGTTTTATATACGTAAAAACCTGCTATCGCTTGTATTAATGATCAATAGATGGAGCTTTACCAAGACCTCCAAACAAGCATATTCTGTTTACATAAACGTCAGAGTCAATATTCACTGTCTCTTTCATTTTGCTCCACCCTCAGATCAGCTGATTTCAAGCTGATTTGCTCTCATCAGTGAAGGGATAGGAGTTATAAAACTAGACCTAAACACTAACTCCAAGCGTTTATGCAAAACGTTTCTATCAGTTTGCAAGCATGAATCTTTTAGACATGTTAATGTCTTCAAACTCAGCCTATCAAACAAGATAGCTATATGGGTCTGATTTCAGTTCAGTTTCTCCACATAGTAAAAGTTTCTGCAATCTATATCATTGCAAGAAAACTTTAAAGCTACATTTATGAAAAAGAAAAAAAGTTTTATATACATAAAAACCTGCTATCGCTTGTATTAATGATCAATAGATGGAGCTTTACCAAGACCTCAAAACAAATGTATTCTGTTTACATAAACATCAGAGTCAATTATCAGACCCATATAGCTATCTTGTTTGATAGGCTGAGTTTGAAGACATTAACATGTCTAAAAGATTCACGCTTGCAAACTGATAGAAACATTTTGCATACACGCTTGGAGTTATTGTTTAGGTCTAGTTTTATAACTCCTATCCCTTCACTGATGAGAGCAAATCAGCTTGAAATCAGCTGATCTGAGGGTGGAGCAAAATGAAAGAGACAGTGAATATTGACTCTGACGTTATTGTAAACAGAATACGCTTGTTTTGAGGTCTTGGTAAAGCTCCATCTATTGATCATTAATACAAGTGATAGCAGGTTTTTACGTATATAAAACTTGTTTTTCTTTTTCATAAATGTACCTTTAAAGTTTTCTTGCAATGATACAGATTGCAGAAACTTTTACTATGTGGAGAAACTGAACTGAAATCAGACCCATATAGCTATCTTGTTTGATAGGCTGAGTTTGAAGACATTAACGTGTCTAAAAGATTCATGCTTGCAAGCTGATAGAAACGTTTTGCATAAATGCTTGGAGTTAGTGTTTAGGTCTAGTTTTATAACTCTTATCCCTTCACTGATGAGAGCAAATCAGCTTGAAATCAGCTGATCTGAGGGTGGAGCAAAATGAAACAGACAGTGAATATTGACTCTGACGTTTATGTAAACAGAATACGCTTGTTTGGAGGTCTTGGTAAAGCTCCATCTATTGATCATATATATATATTGTACCCTTTTGTTTAGGTCCAAATTAATTCATTTAGTCAATTTAAAAAAAATTAAATTAAGGATATATTTTAATTGATATGACTACTGTGTAATGTTGACAATGTTTTTAAAAGGTTTGTTAAAGTAAAAAAGAGAATATTAAATGCATAAAACTATACAATATATAAAAAATAGTCCAGTAAAGCTAAATAGTGTAATTTTGTATGGTTGGGAAAACTGGCCATACTAAAATAGTATATTAAAAGTCATCTTAAATAAGTGTTAAAAGCTAAATTTAAAGTAATAACTTAAAATTAAATAAACTAGTGTATTCGAAAATAATAATTATACTTAACCTTTTAACTGTTTGACTCGTTCTTAATCGAGGCAATTTTTGATACATATTCGTTTTAATCGAGTAAATTTGACATCGCTGTAAATTGCTTAGTTTTTGGACTACGTTTACGGTTTTAACGTCATTTTTTAGAACGCAAAAAGTTTTATAATATACTGCCATCTATTGAATTATTTTACAAGTAAAAAATCAATTAATTGATGATTTATGTCAAACAAAAACTAAGCACTGCCTTTTCACATCTTTTCTTGAATCTTATTGGCTGTTGAAATTTTGTAAACAAAAGAAAATGGAAAAGCTCCGCCTTCTCATCATCTTTTCTTGAATCTTATTGGCTGTTAAAATTTTTATATGGCTGCCAAAAATTAAAAATTTACTTAACGCTTTTGTTTTATTTTGAAAATGATAAACTAATGTTTTAGAGCATTTTAAAAATATTTTTTGATGAAATACAAATAAAATACAAATTATTTTCATATAATATGTCAAAAATAAATATTATTTTACAAAAATAGTTACGATTTTAGCAAGAATTATTTATTTATTGCAAAGTCGGGAAAAAAAATCATAACGTGAAATTATGATTGCCGTTTCTTTTCATGTCAACCGTAACAAATATTTTTAAAATTAAAAATCAAAATTTATTTTTGAACAAACTTTTGTTTATTTTTATAATGTGAGAAATTACTAATATACTTTTTAAAAACGAAACTAAAGTGAATATATTTAAAAAAACGGTCAATAACTTTTGAAAAATTGATACATTATTTTGTGCATCGGCTAATTAAAAGCTTTGAGTGATACCACCTGCAGCGAATGAACAATTGGACAGTTAAAGGGTTAATAGTTATATTATAAAGTATTTATTTAAAATGTAATATTTTGTGGGGACAAATGTATTTGATTTAATAGCATCAAAATTATTATTCTAAATTCTATTATTATATTATTATTATTCTTTAATATAATATTTTTGTGCAATTAAACATTTATTTTTGTTAGTAGACAGTAATTTAAAAAAATTGATACACATTGTCTGATTTTAAAGGTCATGTGACATAAATATTCATACTTGTGTGCTTGCAAGTTTTTCTAATAAAGTTTCAAAATTGCTTTAGAATTGTACTATAAAATTAAAAGATTTATTTGTCTATCACAAAATAAAAATTAGCTGTTATAAAATATTTAATTAGGGTTTTTTAAATGAATGTAGTTAATAAAATTAGATTTTTAAAAAATAGATACATTAAAAAATGAAGGTGGGATAAAATAATAAAATATTATTTTTAAAATTCTATTTTAAAATATTTACTTTGGTTAAAAAATTGTGAAATCAGTTTAGAATTAAATAATGTGATATTTAATATAATATTGAATGAATCATCATTTTTATTTTTAATTTTAATTGTGCAATCTGGGCTGATATGTAAATTAGATCACCAGTTGAAGGTCTAAATAGCCAATCAAATTATCAGTTCAATTTACTATAAAAGTAGATGTTGTCATTTTTCTGGGGTGATAAAATTGTGCTCTAATCAATTCAATTCTCTGTTTTAAAATAACTCTCAAAATAAGTTATTATTTTAAAATATTAAAGTATTGTATAATTTATTAATAAGTTATTATTTTAAAATATTAAAGTATTGTATAATTTATTAATTGGAATTATTTCTAAAGAAGAGGGTATTAAAAAATTATAAGTTTATCAAGTTAAAATCATGCATTGTTGAAGCAACTAAAATTTTCTGTCAAATGGACTATTGAAACTTAATTTAGTGTTGCAGTAACTATGGAATTCATATCAAAAAAAATTGTATATCTGTGGAAAGAAAGGGTGGAGGTATAGACATTAAGTGAAAATATATTTCTAAAATTATTAATGAAAAAAAATATCATATTGGTTATATTAATATCTCAGACATTATTGAGAGAATCAAACAGAAAAGTTTATGAGAAATTAAATGTAAATGCATTTTATTGTGAGAAAAGTTAACTGTGTCTGAAAAAAGACAAGTTTTACCATAAAACTTTAATTTTCAATATTTGAAAATGTAACTTTTTTTAAAAGAGTTGCAGTCAATTTTTTTTAAAAAAAATATTCTTTTAAAAATTTTTTATGAACTTTTATTTAAAATGATTGAGAAATAAATATTGATATTATTGCAAAAATCTTTGATACGACAAGTTATCACTATTAAGGAAGACTGCATTTATTTAATAATATAAAAAAAACAATATTGGAAACTTATTATCTGGAAGAGAAATATCTGGGTAATTAAAATTATCCGGACAAAATAACTTTATGCTAACTTTATTAAATTATTAAATGCCAATTTTCATGGAATAAAAATGTGTAATTTCCATATTAATATGCCTAAATCTAAATGATCATGTCAGATGCATCAGAAGCCCAATACAGGATCCTATAGAATGGGAAAAATTTGGGAGGATTATTTTTTAAGTTTATAAATTAATATTATCTTTAATAATCATGATTCTGAAAGATATAGACAAAGGACTATAATTTTTATAAACTTTCAAGCAAGGATTAATGATTATTTTCATAAATAACTTCTGATTTTAAAAGTCAACTTCTTTTCATTTTTTTGTTTTCATCATTTTTTTTAATCATTTGGGAATATGTTTTTTTTTGCATCGGGGGAGAAAAGTTTTGTTCTCAAGTGTTAGACAATGGTTGTCATAGCAACATATGATGAGGGAGCAAGCATATTAGGGCTTATAATGGAAATATCAGAGGAAAAAAAGAACTTTTTTTAAATTACTTTATAATGGATTGGAGTTTTACATAAATATGGTTTTAATTATTTTATGTACTAATAATATTATTATTTTTATATTAGTGTAGGCAGGAAAATTACATACAAAATATTTACTAATATAGCATAGTAATTATCGTAAAGAATATTTAATTTTCTGTAAAGTTTTATAAATATATTTTTAGTATGATAGTTTTTGCTGATATTATGTAATATTTTATGAAATGTGGAACAAAAAATGTCTAAAAATGACCAACTAGCAATTGTCATTATGGGTAAAATTTATAAAATATTAATTTTTACATGATGTATTTATGTTTCTTTTTTTAGATTGATTGGAGTATTTTATAGTGTTATCATATGAACATATGGGTATGTGTGAGTGTATTAAACACACATAGAACTTATTATTATTATTGTAAAATATAAGTTAGATTTTTTTAAAAAATATGCATACTTTTATTTTATATTACTAATGTAATATGATTCAATGATGGATATAATTTATATGATTCTTTAGTAAAGGAACCCTATTATTTTTAAATGTTTTAAAGTATTGATTTGCTACATTGATACAAAATCTTTTGTATTTCTATGGATGAATTTTGGAAGTAAAATAACTTTTTCTTGTTGAGTAGTTTTAGATTGTTGAAGTAGTATGTGAATCTTATTTATTGTTTTAGTATAATGTTTTGATAATTTTGGCGATGTAGATTGATAAATCTATTATGAAAATTTAAAGTGGTAGTGATCTTGAGAGTATAAAAAGAAACCAAATGGATGCTTAGATGTAGGATTTATGAGGAATAAAAGTAATTTAATTATCTTTATAATTATGCAGGTACAGATAATGAAGCCCTGTAACTTGTATATTTCCATGGGCAATGTTTTCTTAGAATTGAGTATCAATGTTCCAAAGAGCTGAATAAATAGCCTAGACATTATTTTATAGTGGAAATTATTGGACATAAAAGTCATGACTTTTTTCTTTATACACACTGTTGCCATGTTGATTATCTTATATGTTAATACTATTGAGTTAATACTTTAGTTAGTTCTTCATACCTACACATCAGATCGCTATCATAATTTCTAAAGTTATTGCATCATTCAGAACTTTATTTTGAAGGAGAATAATAAAAAATTTTGAGAATTGTAGAATTGTCATTTTGGAAGAGGATAGGATAGGTTTTTCTTGCTGTAGGTTATGTTGAGATCAAATACAAATGAAATTGAAAGAAAACTTAAACTATAAGGATAAAGAATCATAAATTTTTCCGTATTTTATTAAATTATTTTAATATATATATATATATATATATATATATATATATATATATATATATATATATATATATATATATATTGTAACCTAGTGTTATTGACACTTGGTTTACTTGGCATTATTTCTGCAGGAAAACAATGCTATTCTTTAAAGAAATAAAAAGATAAAATAACAATAGTAATAATTGATTAATAAAGTATGCTATTCACTCACTTTGGCATGTTTTGGGTGAATAACTAATAGATTTAATAACTCAATGTCATTTTTAAAGAGAGAACATGAATAATTTAATTGAGATATTAATAATTAGAGCAAATTAATATGGTATAAAAGCTAAACAGTAATTGATTTTGGATGGGTAGAGGGGAGAGTGGATGAGTGTCTTATCATAAAGCACAATAACTTCTGGTAATTTCTTTTTGTAAAAAAAAAAAAAAATTAAAAAAAAAAAATAATGTTTAAAGAATTATACATCACTGATTGTTAATTTAATGTATTTATTATTTTTTTTTATATTGTCAAATTACTTTGTAATCCAGGTAAATAATACTAAAACTATATGATTGTAATAGGTTTTTCCTTTCTTTTGTTTATGTTATAATCAAATGATTATTTTTCTGGAAGAGGTCGCTAAAGTAAAAAAAAAAAAAAAACAACAACAAAACGAAACAACCAATTTCATAATCAAGATCTTTTTAAAATATATCTGTTTAAAAAGTTCTAGATTTCATTCTTTTTTCGATATTGAATTTTTTATATTTTTTTTACTTTACACCTCTTCCAGAAAATAATCATTTGATTATAACATAAACAAAAGAAAGGAAAAACCTATTACAATCATATAGTTTTAGTATTATTTACCTGGATTACAAAGTAATTTGACAATATAAAAAAAAATAATAAATACATTAAATTAACAATCAGTGATGTATAATTCTTTAAACATTATTTTTTTTATTTTTTTTTTTTTACAAAAAGAAATTACCAGAAGTTATTGTGCTTTATGATAAGACACTCATCCACTCTCCCCTCTACCCATCCAAAATCAATTACTGTTTAGCTTTTATACCATATTAATTTGCTCTAATTATTAATATCTCAATTAAATTATTCATGTTCTCTCTTTAAAAATGACATTGAGTTATTAAATCTATTAGTTATTCACCCAAAACATGCCAAAGTGAGTGAATAGCATACTTTATTAATCAATTATTACTATTGTTATTTTATCTTTTTTATTTCTTTAAAGAATAGCATTGTTTTCCTGCAGAAATAATGCCAAGTAAACCAAGTGTCAATAACACTAGGTTACAATATATATATATATATATATATATATATATATATATATATATATATATATATATATATATATATATATATATATTTATTAAAAATGCACGGAAAAACCTATGATTCTTTATCCTTATAGTTTAAAGTTTTCTTTCAGTTTCATTTGTATTTGATCTCAACAAACCCACAGCAAGAAAAACTATCTAGCCTCCTCCAAAATGACAATTCTACAATTTCCAAAATTTTCTTATTCGCCTTCAAAATAAGGATTCTAAATGATGCAATAACTTTATAAATTATATTAGCGATCTGATGTGTAGGTATGAAGAACTAACCCAAGTGACCAACTCAATAGTATATTGGCATATATAGATGGTCAACATGGTAAGCGGTGTGTATAAAGAAATGTCATGACTTTTCTGTCCAATAATTTCCACTATAAAATAATGTGCAGACTATTTATTCAGCTATAGCTAGATCATTGATACTCAATTCCTAAGAAAACATTGCTTGTAAATGAAACAAGTTACAGGGATTACAATATATATATGCATGCATAATTATAAAAACTAATTAAATACTTTTATTCCTCATAAAATCATGCATCCTAAGCATCCATTCTTTCTTTTTATACTCTCAAGATCACTACCACTTAAATTATCAAATTAGTAGATTTATCAATCTACATTGTAAATTTATCAAAGGCATTAGATAAAAACAATAAAATAAGATTCTGCTGCTACTCAACAATCTAAAACTACTCAACAAGAGAAGTATTTTACTTCAAAGAATTAAATCCATAAATACAAATGATTTTGTATCAATGTAACAAATCAACACTGCAAAGCATTTAAAAAAAACAATAGAGGTTCCTTTACTAAAGAATCATATAAATTATATCCCATCATTGAATCATATTACATTAGTAATATAAAAAGAATGAAAATATTATATTTTATAAAAGAATCCAACTTATATTTTACAGTAAATAATAATAAGTTCTATGTGTGTTAATACACTCACGCATACCCATATATTCATATGATAACACATATAAAATACTCCAATCAATCTAAAAAAGAAACTAAAATACGGCATGTAAAAAAAGGAATATTTTATAAATTTTACCCATAATAACTGGTTACTAGTTGGTCATTTTTAGACATTTTTAGTTCCACATTTCATAAAATATTACATAATATCGCTTAAAAAAACTATCATACTAAAAATATATTATAAAACTTTACGAAAAATTAAAATATTAACTACGATAATTACTATGCTATATTAGTTAAAAATATTTTAGCTATGTAATTTCCACCATACACATAATATAAATAATAATAACATTATTAATTACATAAAATAATTAAGACCATATTTATAGCAAAAACTCAATCCGCATTATAAAGTAATTTAAAAAAGTGCTTTTTTTCCTCTGATATATTTCCATTATAAGCCCTAATATGCTTGCTCCCTCATCATATGTTGCTATGACTAACCATTGTCTAACGCTTGAGAACAAAATTCATCCCCGAATAAAAAAAAACATGGTACCCAAATGACTAAAAAAAGTGAAGAATACAAAAAATGAGATGAAGTTGACTTTTAAAATCAGAGGTTACATTTATGAAAATAATCGTTAATCCTTGCTTGAGAATTTATAAAAATTATAGTCCTTTATCTATACTTCAGGAATCATGATTAATCAAAGATAATATTAATTTATAAACTTCAAGGAAATCAATCCTCCCGAAATTTTCGCATTCCTATAGGATCTGTATTGGGGCTTCTGATACATCTGACATGATCATTTAGATTTAGGCATATTAATATGGAAATTACATTTTTATTCAAAATGAAAATTAGCATATAATAATATAATAAAAGTGATTATAAAAATTATTGTGTCAGGATAATTAAAACCCCGGATGATATATTCCAAATAAATAAGTTTCAATGTGATTTTTATATTATTAAATATTGCAGTCTTCCAATAATTGTGATAACTTATAATATCAAAGATTTTTGCAGTAATATCAATATTTATTTCTCAATCATTTAAATAAAAGTTCATAAAAAATTTTTAAAAGAATATTTTTTTTGAAAAACATGACTGCACACTCTTTAAAAAGAAGTTACATTTACAAATATTGAAAATTAAAGTTTTATTATAAAACTTGTCTTTTTCAGACACAGTGCTTTTCTCACAATAAAATGCATTTACATTTAATTTCTCATAAACTTTCGTTTGATCTCTTCTAATAAATGTCTGAGATACTAATATAACCAATATGATATTTTTTTCCATTAATAATTTTGGGAAATATATTTTCACTAATGTCTGTACTTCCGCCCTTTCTTTCCACAGATATACAATTACTTGGTATGAATTCCATAGTTACTGCGGCACTAAAATTAAGTTCCAAAAGACCATTTGACGAGAATTTTAGGCTTCAGCAATGCATGATTTAAACTGATAAACTTATAATTTTTTAATGCCACTACTTCTTTAAAAATAATTCCAAATAATAAAATTATACAACTCTTTAATATTTGAAAGTGATAACTTATTAATAAATTATACAGCCATCACTTTTAATATTTTAAAATAATAACTTATTTTGAGAGTTATTTTAAGGAGGAAATTGAAGTTGATTAGAACACAATTTATCACTTACAATATGTTAACCTCTACTTTCATAGTAGGTTGAACGGATAATTTGATAGGCTATTTAGGCTATCCTTCAAGCTGGTAATCTAATTACATATCAACCCAGATTCACACAATTAAAAGGTAAAAATAAGAAATGATGATTCATTCAATATATATTAAATATGCACATTACTTAATTCTAAAGCTGATTTCACAATTACTGTAAAATAAGTAAATATTTTAAAAATTAGAATTTTAAAAATAATATTTTATATTTTATCCACCTTCCTTTTTTAATATATCTATTTTTTTAAAATCTAATTTTATTAACTTTACATTCATTTAAAACCTAATTAAATATTTTATAACAACTAATTTTATTTTTGTGATAAACAAACAAAAATCTTTTAATTACATGAAGCAATTCTAAAGCAATTACTAAAACTTATTAGAAAAACTTGCAAACTTTTACACAAGTAATAATTATTTATACGAATGACCCTTAAATCGGAATAGTGTATCAATTTTTAAATACTATCTACTAACAAAATAAATATTTAATTGCACAAAATCTCCATATTAAGAGTAATAATAATATAATAATAGAATTTAAGAATAATAATTTTGATGCATTACATCAAATGCATTTGTCCTCGCAAAAATTACATTTAAACATAAATACTTTATAATATAACTATT